>JAQFYB010007523.1:0-10739 GCA_034694085.1 Pogonognathellus longicornis
CATAATCACACACAGTTATGGTTCCTCCATCTGAACAGAAACCCCGCTAATCTTCAAAATGCCTTGAGTTGCAACAATCCCTTTCCAAGTACCTACGAATGAATATTATACCTACCCAGTACATATACAATACTATATAGTGTGAAGTGTGAATAGCATTTAATACGTTGTAGTCTCGTTGTACTACATAGCTATACCAAACCTGTATTTAGGGGGGCAAAGGGGCAATTACTCCCCCCGAAATCGAAAAAAATGGGTTATTATACCAAAAAGGTGCAAAAAATCGAAAAAAAATTCGCGATACGCGCGAATATGATGCAGTTTAGATTGATTTTGGCCTAAAAGAGCTCAAATTTTTCGAGCTACGGGATAACAGACACTAATATGCATCATATTGGAATTTTGCCCCTTCCAAAATAGTATCCTAAATACGGCCTTGATTGAGCTATAGGTTTACCTATATTATAGTAAAATACATTAAATTGTAAGTGTTGATGCATGTATAGTGTACGCATTAGGTGAGTTATACTATAAGGGTGGTTTTGGCGAAGTAAGCCATGTAATGCACTTACTATTTATTATTTATTTGGCTGTTGGGATATGGATTGAATCCACATAATATTATTATTACAAGGACTACTTGATTCTTGGGAGAGACTGACTTATTGCGATGTTATTAGCGGTGTGGTGAGATGGATGTTTCTTCGCATTTTCTCTCTGTAGGAGCAAGTTAATCATGTTGGGATGCAAGCAATTACTACAACTGTCGACTATTGATCGGCTCCACTATACTAATACACACACATCCTCCTGGTAGTATCCTGGTAGCAGCATTAGTAGGTGGTGCATGGTACTGTATGTAGTTGTTGCTAGTACCTACTAGTCCAACACTAGTAATAGTAAGTTGGCTTTGGCATGGTTTGCCATTGCCTTCTCTATTCGGCTGTTTCTTGTTCCCATGAGTCTTTCTTTTATCATCTCTCACAAAATCAGCTATAAACCTTCCCTCGTCTCTTTCTTTTTCTACCAACAAACTCACAAACCGCTTCCATAGGCTCATCCAACCCAGTCAGTCACACTTTTCCTTTTCTCTTTTGGCTTCCTTTTTCTACTTCCACTTACAAACACTTTCTGTGTGTAAACAGCATAAAAAGATAAGCGGCTGCTGGAGCTGGAGTGTATAGGATATAGGTACACACGTAGCACACACCACGTTATAATATAGACTCGTCAACATATTACACACTACTAACTCTCTCTTAGTCTTCTTGCTCGACTTTCCGCCAAAAATTGCAATAGAATAGTAAACTACGGCTCCTATACTACAACAATTTCATTTGGCCATGTCCAATAACATACTTTTACTTAACTTTCACTTGAGAAAAAGTTAAAACTGAAAGTTCTTTATTGCATTCACTTAAATGGCTCGCTCCGATAAGCTTATATCTATTCGCAGCTGGTTGAGTTTAATTTTACTACATGTATCAACGTGCACACTCCTATAATTATATGGGCCAAAATCCAATTTACTCCATTATAACAGTTTGTGTAGACTATTAAATATCTGTAAATGCGTATTTACTGTGCACAAGTATACTGTGCAAATATTTTGCCGAGTGCCTGGCATGTATAGTTTAAGTATGTACATAAGTACAGAGCACAATAAGTGCATAATTTAATTTATGCTGTTTACAAATTGCATCATCTACCAGACGGTTTAAAGCATGCATGGAATTAAAATGTCAAGCTGGATAAAATCACGTCCAACATGCATGGTGTACATAACATTCCGACAAACTTAACTCATTCTTTATACCATCACAACATAACCTTTAGGGAAATGGTAAAAGAGCTACTTTTACAATGTGCAAACATGCATGATATAATGCAATTGGCAATATTTCACAAAACTATGCCTTTACGTCACATTACATTGCATGCAATCTCAACTGTCCCATTTACAGCATCAATGTAAATACCTACACACAGACATTCTTGTAAAAACTCGGCTAACATGCCTTATACTACTGAAATACATTGTATCGTATAATATAAACATATTTACATAATACATAGCAATAGGAAATAGTTGTCATTGCAATATGGCTTCCAGTTGCTCATTTAGCAACGAAAACGATATGTTTGGAAACTGAAACAAATAACTAACACGAAAACATTAGATCACAGTGTATCACCCGACACAAACAAACAAGCAATTTAGTTCAACTTTCTTTCTAAACTCTTGTCTGTTTCATTTAATACTTGATGCAATGCATGATCTGAGTTTGTTCGCACATGAGTTCCTATAATATGTAGCAACCGTAATGCGCACCATTTGAAACTGAAACTCCGTTTTTACTATCTGTTTCTCTCTCTCTGTGTGTGTGTGTGCATGGCATTGTGTAAGTCAAGCAAAACGAAAAGATGGATCGCCTTTCCTTTTCTTCAACCAACATGCCATGGAACAGCAGCCAGTCTGGTAAACTGAATTAAAGCAAAATAGAATATGAGCAGATCCGCCTCATCCTCATCCTCATCCCAAGCTCACACTCTCAATTTAATAGCATGAGCAAAGATAACATAATATATAGCGTGTATTAGCCTGCAATATGAAATATCCATAAGATATACACACAGGATGTGCTATAGGATATTACATAGGCATATCCGAAAGAATGTTCGCCGGGCACAATGGAGTTTAGCCTTGATAGCTCCTTACAATGTCCTCATACACTAGGAGCTAAGTCAAGTGAGACTTCATTTCAGTTAAAGACACATAAAACAAATTGAACCTTCCTTGCACATACATATACGTATATGTATATACTCCATGTACTACTAGTATTTAATAAGAAATTGTTAGCAATATCATATATACAGGTCTTCATTAAGCCTCGCCAAGAAAACATTAAGACAAGCCAGAATTTGATAGTAGGAGCAGAATATACGAGTATAGAATTTCATGTTGGCGTAGAGGAAAAGTCAATTCAATCCAATCTAATCGAAAGGCTAACTAAGTTTCAGTGTAACGGAGAAATAGATTGTAATTCTATAGAATATTAGCACTATGTCTCTCCCTAAAGCGAAAATGGAATGTTATAGTTGTTAATGCGAGTGTGTAGTATGTACATTGTATTTGGGCTCGTATGTGGAGAAAGTTCATCGCTATATTATAACATTAATAGAGCTAACAATTCTTTGGAGATGATCGGGGCTTGCTGGTTGTGCTACCTAAAGACTTGTCGAGTAAAGATCACCCCTTGTTTTTTTTATTAGAAGTTGCATTAAGCGAAGTCAAATGAACGATGGCTTTGCCAACATCATCCCTAGTGCTAGTAGTCGGAGCTTGGTTCGTCATATCTTATTACATAGATGGTTGGTTAGCGAAGGTTTTGGGCAGGATGGACGTGTTTGGAGTGGAAAAGGCAGGGAAAGATATTTCTATTCCCTTGTCGACGTAACAAGCGCTAGTCGACTTTTCATTAGTTTCCTCTCATCTGTGACAAAACTGCAACGTTATACTCTAATAACCACGAGACATCTATTTATGACTCTCCACGATGCATTTAATAATATTTCCCTTCACACTCTCCCAGAACATCCTAACTGACTTTCCAAGTTCTTCTCCTTGTCCAACGACTTTTTTATCTTTGTCATGACTAATTTTTTTGCTCATTGAATGTAATGAGAAACAAAGTAATAAGGATGTTAATTGATTCACAACGAGGGGAAGAAATAATGGCACACAATTTTGCTAAGTGGAAAATTACAATTACAGATAAAACTGTAAAGTATGGCCAAGTATAGTGTTGTTTAGGGTTTGGATTACGTTAGAAAGTCAGCGGGGAAGCGTCTATGGTTGAGATAAAACATTAGATGTAAGCAATAATTTCTTCTTCCTTTCTCCAGAGAAATCCAGAAGAGTGTGGAGCACTGAGTGGAGACTTGTGTGTAGTATTTTTCTCTCTCTGCTCACGAGTCATTCGCTATTTTCAGTCGTAATGTAACGAAAAGAAAAAGCAATGTAAAATAAAAGGTACATATACATAGTTAAGAGCAGAGCAGCTACGTAAAATGTATTTATGTATATAGAGCAACTTCTATTGCCGTCCTGGTGTGTGGTGGGAGGATTCTGAACGGCTGGATAGATATTAGATATATGTTACAATTCCTATTTACGCTTTGTACTACGTATATTTTATACATACTTCTAACCAACATTGTCCTTATCGTAGCCAGTTGGAGACCAAGTACTAGTTGGCTTGGTTTCCTTCTCTCTCTCTGTGTGTTATAAGCTCTTCTCCAAAAAAGCTCACATCAGACGTGTAGCAAGTCTTGTAGTAGTCAAGGCTAGAAACGGATATCCTTATCAAGACTTTCTCATCTCCTTCTTCGTGCTAGACGAGACTGGTTTCACTCTAAATGGTTTCTCAGCCCTGCTCCTGGCTACATTACATCCCATACACATAGAATAACACTGAACGATGTCCTCTTTTAGGTTACAGTTAAGTTCTCTGTGTATTATGTATGTTTTTATATGTACCTATATGTTACCCGCCTCTCTTTCTCTACCACTAGTACATAAGAGCTCAATTTTCAATGCAATACCCGCTAAGAAGTGGGAATGTACAGTTAGAGACATATGCAACTGTTTATCTACCGATTTACTCTTCTCTTGTGGCGTACATACGAAATTGCATATACTTTTAAGTAAATACATCTTTCTTTAAAATTAGTACAAAGCCCGCTACTATAGAGAAGAGTTCCAGAAAGTCTTCAGAGACTTCACCACTGCTTTCCCATACCTAATTTATTTTCGGAAGTTTTTACCAACGGGTTTGTTTAATTTAAGTATGCAATTTTCTTTTCTTTACTTTGTGGAAATTTTGTCTATTGTACACATCATATATTACAAGGAAGAAGAGTTTAAAAGAGATTCATTGATATATCGTTGTAAGTAACGTAGCTTTTAGAACATAGTTGAATTTCGTACTAGATTTCTAGATACATATATACTATAATATACTATAATATATTCTTTTCCTTTTCACCAGAATATTTTAAGGTTTCTATTAGTTTACATTGATAGAATAATTAAATATTTCCCAGACAGAACCGCAGAGTAGGTATGTAAGAAAATATTGAATTTGTTAGCTCGTGTATACATGATAAAAGCCCATAGGTATGTATGTATAAAGCATATAATACACAGTGTAACTTACAGATATACTTTTAATTTCTCTATAAGCATCTGTAATGAATGCATTTCCAACTTTCCCTTTTTGCCAGCAGCTATTTTCTTTTATTTGTTTGAATTCTTTGACATTTCTGGGATATAAAGTAGAAAGAACTGTTTTTAGATGAAAGATAGAAAGAACTTATAGAATATTAGCTTTGGCGTACTTTGTATTATAAAAAAGCGTTATTCAAATTCAAACCACGAAGCTAATGAAAGTTGGTAATGTGATATCTGAATTATGTATCTTTGTGCAGTTCCTTTTTGCTTGCAGTATCCTGTGTTAACATCGCCTAATGTTTTAATGGGACAGTGGAGTCGAGAGATGTAGTTATTGCACTTTGGCACATACGGGAGATTATATTGCAGTGCTGCTGCAAGTTTGCTCATTTGGAGAGGAAACTGCGTAGAGATGATTATCTCTCGACTATGGACACTAATAACTCTCCGTTATTTACTAGCACTGTATATTAGAATGAACGTGCGGAGCGTGACATAGTAATGCAAGTTTACGACGGGCTATGTTGGAAACAGCATGCTTTGCAATAATTCTTTCTGATATCAGATCAGCTCTACTATTACGTTCGTGAATAGTAATACGATAAAAATATAAACCAGAAAGAGAGAGCCGAAGACCAAAATTGAGTACATTTTGTTGTACATATATAAATATAGGGAAGGCTGGGAAGGGGTGTAGGTATGACTTGGAAAAAGAAATTCGTTAATTAAGGATTGGGAAGGAACGAAAGAAAGAAAGAGGCAGACTGTTTTTTGGAGAACATTTACAAGTGGATTGTAGGTAGGCAAAGTGTGAGAAAGTGCTCTTAGCGTGAGTTCCAAGTTCAAGTTGCTCGTGACTCTTTCTACTATGATGGTAATGATGACTAATCTACAAATTGTATTCTGCCCGTTGCTTACTATAATGTGACTCTGTGTACTATACACACACCCTGTGTCTATGTGACTATACTAGAGCAAGTATTTGTAATGAAATAGGTGTAGAAGAAACTAAGTATAATATGAAGTCGTCGTAGTTCATTCCCTGTAACAAGATACCAACTTTCCGTTCGTAGGAGTCGGACTTGTACTTTAGTTCTGTATAGGAATAGGATGTGTACATTTAGAGCGTGGAATGTAGAGATAGTGTAGATACGAAGAAGTAAGAAAAAGGGGAGGAGGAGTAAACTCAACTTGTTGATTGCATACAGAGCGAAGTCTACTTTGCTGATTGTTAAGTGTGAGAGGTTTTCCTTTCTGTGTATGTCCTCGTTTCCTCTCGTATCACCAGCCATGGCAAAACCAAGGGGAGTAGTTCATAATATCTTCCATGTCATATTATATGTATCATATCATGTCAAATATTTATTGCTCATATCTGTGTAGTATTGAGTTAGATTCAACCAAATTCAATCTCTACAAACTACATACTGTATGTATGTATACATACATACTAACAATCCCTTTCGTTTCTCCCCTTTTGTTGCTAAAGTGCAATACTTTATAGTAAAGCAACCAGAACTATAATTAACCTCACTCACCTTTCCTTTCAACCAAACGTTTCATGGAAATTAAATTGCTTTATTATTGCACATTATTTCTCAATAAATTCCAATTTCTGTTCAATGAAATAACACCAAGCATTTGTTTGACTCACTCAATCCAAGAGTGATATGAGTTACCACATTCAAAAACTTTCTGAATTACTACTTTAGGTTTGGAAATGGTATTCCTAATAATCAAAGCACGGAGCAATCGTAATTGCTAAAAATGAATGTGAAATATGGGCTTGGTTTTTCCCATGCCATTTAATTACATAATATGATCAAATGTTTTCATTATTTTTTATCTGAGTACTATATATATATACCTCGCTTCAGAAGAAGATACCTACCCGTCAAAACTGCAGTACTGACATTATAAGTGACTTTTAGTTACTTAATAAGGAAGAATGAAAACTCGATCCATTTCAGTGCTTCATTCTGAGTGTTTGTTAGTAAAAGTTGAGACATGTAACAAATGTCTTCTTTAGAGATGAATCATCAATCTACCCAAGCAGCTAATTTTCATATCGTTGTAAATTTCCACTGCTACTAACAAGTAACATTATTTCCAAGTATTTCATGGTTCATCTTTACTTCATTCATACTGCCAATGATACATTAGCTTAGCGTCATAACAATGCAATGTGATCCTACGTAAAAATGTAGTGATTCCTTGAATGAAAACCTATCATATCCATCAGTCAGTTATACACCAACATTTTGAACATTTTTCCTGGAGAATAAAAATTAGTAGCTCAAAGCAATTAGTAACTAAAACATGTAATAATATGGTCTAATATTTCATTTTTTGATCTAGGTGGAAATCGAAGGTCTGACGGGGGATATCCGTTTCACAGAGGATGGGCGGCGACACAATTATACCCTTGATGTAATGGAAATGACGATACACAGCTCCAAAGTGAAGGTAAACGTGACATTTTTATTATATTTAATATATTATGACGATACTCAGTTTACACAGCTGCAAAGTGGAGGTAAACGTGATTTTTTAGCCCAAAGTTATCACATGTCTACCTATTACGTAATAGCGAAATAAATGACAAATTGACAAATGATGTCAACAAAAGGGATATTACAAAGTAGATCGGCACACGAATGTATCTATTTAAAAAATGAGCTAGAACAGAAAAGCAAGTGCCTGTGAAACTGTGCTCCAGTTTCATGCTATAAGGCATGCGATGCCAAACATTGTCACGATGTCAATCATGACAATACAGAATAAATGTGCAAAATTTCACAAAGTGAAAGATACCTTCACTAATAGAATGAATCTCCGGTTTTATTTAACTAGTATATATCTACACATTCTTCATTGGTACGCAATTAGTTTACATCTGTAGGATTAATGCTCATTTATTTTCGGTTTGATCTTCCGGACACAATAGCTAGACTCTTTTAAGACGGAATACCTAAATGTGTTTTGTTCAAAAATCATTATGTGGATTTGCTGTATAATACCATTGTAGTGATGCTAACTAACTATCTGTAGGCATTCCATGATTCAGCACAAAATAAGCTACTTACATACCCAGATTAAATCCCATATATGTTTCCCTTTCATGCTATTCCTATTTTACCATCTGTTAATTACATGGAAATTCTAGAGCGAAGATTGTATGGCTTCCTATAATGAACTGACAGCATAGGCAAACTATTATCGTATATACATTACCCTGGTTTTTAAGCAGGAGGTTATGTCTCGTCCAATTTAAGGTGTATACGGGATGTGGCTCTTTGTGCGGAGCACACAATACAAAGTTGTGCTGAAAAGGGTAATTAAATTAGGAAGGCGAAGTTCTATTTGGAGGAACTAATGCATGATTTACTAATCTAACTGTAACTATGTCATTATGTGTGAGTTTGTGTTGATGATGAGTGTCTCTCTGCTGTCGTTGACGGCACTGATGCTCCTGTTACATCACAACGCTAAAGATACCTACTTTAGCATATATAGTAGTTTGACCTACCTTCGATAATTTATTATGCTTCACCTTATAATACTCCTGGCTTACACCAGATTTACATTTGTAGTAGCTAGACACGGGCACGAAAGAGACGAAAATGTATTATGAAGGGACGATTTCTCAAAGTAATACACACAAGGAGAGAAATGTCATCACGTCCTTGGATTTTATGTAATATCTGTTAGCTACTTGTACTACTTATGAGGTATAAATTATATTTCATCCTATACCTTGCTTGACTTGAACTAATCATACGAGAAATTCCAGTCACAGTCATCCTAAGTACTCAGAGTATAATAATACTGGTACTAATAATGATAATAATATTTCTGGAGATGTGTGTTCTATATACCTAATAAATAGTCATTCCTCCATGCTGCTGTGTTGTGATGCTTGTGTAAATAACCATTAGTTTCCCATACTGAAAAGTTAGGGAGGGACATCGAGACAGAGAGCGATGTTTCGGGTGATAGTACGCTGCACGATGTAGATATGTAGGGCAGAAAAAGAAGAAGCGTTTGCTTGCTGCTCCTGCCGGTTGCTGATGTTCTGCCTTGATTTGACTTGCCTTTTGCCTTATACATACTATACGATCCTTTGCCTGATATTTACTATGTACTTGCCTTATTCTTCTCATACATAGGAAACATAGCACAAGGATATAAGTATATGGGTTGCCCTCCGTGGCAGTTTGTTCGTGTTTTGTTTGATGTGCATGAGATGGTTTCATGAGCTCACAGTAAAAGCATAATAAAGAAGCAAGAGTGGATGAGAATTTATTGGGTAATTTGTCATGAGGCTGTGGCTATGAGACTCAATGGAGTGATGACAACTACCCGCCTCGTCTTCCTTCAACACTACTTCCCCAAACAAACAACGTGTACAAACCTTAGTCTCTCTTTCTCTTCGACTCCTATCATCTCTCCTACACCACCACTACATCGCATTATTAGTTAGTGAAAAGGAAAACTATCTCTACCTGCCAACAAGCCGACTCGTATTTATTCCTACCTTTTATACTCTTTCTCTCTCTATACTACTCATAGCTCCTTCCAACTCTCCATCCAGCTATGGAATTCCTACATACCATTACTACCTTCTCGGAGTAATGTAATATCCTGCTTTCCTTGTCTGCTTTCTCCATTTATTTCCATATCTATTTAATACTACAAGACAGATGGATATGCTTAATGTATCTGTACGTGCTGCCTAGTAAATAAAATTCATTCATAGCCTCACAAATGTGGAAGAGATCCTTTTCCAGATGTACTCTCACTCCAACAAACAGTTCATAATTTTAGAAGCAGTAAGTAGCTATTACACACTTTACATTATACCTACACACATTAGCTAGTATGTATATATACACACACTCTTTCTCACACAAATACTTTTGCCCAATATTTCCTTATCATTCACAACCACCATACTATCATAATATAATGTATACGTAGACTTTCTTACGAAAACCTGGAAAACCTATTAAAAAAGAATTTATTTCCTACTTTGAGCCGGATGGCAAAGATCCCCCTACATAGTTAAATTCTTTTGTTGATCACATACAATGGATTTTCATAGATAGCTTTTGCCTGCTGATAAACTACAATTCGCTCATCTTTAGAAAAGATTATTGCCAGCATGAAATGCACACTCTGTACATGTTATTTGCTAACACTACATAGGCATATAAGTACATAGATTATATCACTGTGTATTTGTATATTTGTATCACCCCAATATACAACTAAGTATACACCTACGTATCTATATAATGTAATGCACTACAAATACAAATACACACAATAAATCTGAGGATGGATGCTATGGTGTTTTGTGTATCACGTCATTAAAGTTAGTACAATACAAAATACAAATACATACGCTTTTGCTCGTATTGCAAATAATAGGGGTTATGCGCTACCACGGAATCCGTAGCACGTAGGACGGAGGGGTTAAATATTTTCACTTCACGTTTCG
>JAQFYB010007524.1:0-10738 GCA_034694085.1 Pogonognathellus longicornis
TTCCGAGCTGAAGGAAGGGATTAGAAGGATTAAAAAAAAGATAAGATGGAAACGTTGGAGCAATATGACAATACATAATGTAATATTGAAAACATCATTCCACCGCAAGTGGCATTTATTTTTATATCCACATTATCTTTTAGTTTATAATATTAAAATTTAATTTCAATGTGGTATTTCAATGTTATTTCAATTTAAAATCATAGATTTTACGTGAAAATCTGTTGAGTAGTTTAAGAGTTTTGATGGAACAAAGCATTGATAAAGTTTGGCTTTTTAACATGGGATTTTACTACCCCACTATGCTCTTACAAATATAGAAAATAAATGTGCATTCCAAATCTTTTAATGTTAAAAGACGTAATAATATACATTTAGTGTAACACTTTTAATATGAAATAGGATAGACTCACTCTATATCATTATGGTTTAAGTTAAATAGTAATTATTTTGTTAACTCCTTACCGTGCAAGATCAAATCCATGGAAAGTCCGGCATTGCACACTTTTATTAGACCTTCGAAGTCTCTCAATATTGACGACATGCAGATTAGCCCAAGGAAGATGGACACAACTGCCAACATCCCAATGAGGATTTTCACCAATGCGTAAGAATAGTTTCCTACATGTGCCAGAAAATACATAACAAATACATTTAAACAAATGACATTTATAAATGCCATATAATACGAAACTTTTCTCCATTTCTGCTTTCCCATGAACAACTTAAGCTGGGGTCCTTTTTTGGATTTGTAGAATTCTGCTACGTACGGTAGCATGCCCGTTTTACTATAAAGGAACATCATAATCTTTACAGCCGCTACCATAAATATGTGCAACATGGTACAATGATTTTTGATCGACGACGCAAATTTATGTTAACAAAACCTAATGTTTGACGTCTAGCTTTAAAATGTAAAAAAAATCCAGTACTTTTTTCTTATATGTAAAATAATGTAGGTTTTGTTCACATACACAACAATTAAAGAGTATACCATTTACTGTGAGTGTTTATTCGCTCTACTTTGTGTACACTCCCAAACCATGTTACCCTACCCACATCTAAATACATTTAGGAATTAACATTTAAGGTAAAATTTAATGTTTGGTTTTTGTCTCTCTTCATATTGTTACTTACTTACTTATAGCTTAACACATGGTAAACACATCACACACTCTGCACACTTTAAGATTTCAAAGCCAGTCTGACATCAATAGTATTAGCAGTACTATTGATTTACATTATAATATATTATTCTTGTCAGGCTCACTCGAATACATTTAAACATTTATCAAATGGCATGCGAAACCCATCTTTCGTAACTTTCCATATAACTGACAAATGTAATTCCCAAATGGTTTAAGTAGGTGTAACTGCTAGCAAGCCCAACAATCAAATTGGAGTGCTTTTTTAGAACATTGTTGATAGGGTGAAGCGGTAGCTACTTAGATATATTGACAATTAGAAACATTCACATTAAAGTTCTTAATGTACGCTATGCAAAATCGTCACCTTGTAAAACGTGTAAAACATTTATAGTCTGGTAACTGCATTACTAGTAAGTACAGAAAATAAGTTGTTACTTAGAGTTGTAGTTGGTAAATGTACAATGTATAATGACATTTTCATAGCACTCCATTGACGGTTTGGCCAACAAGTTTTACTTGATTTTTTATTTAAATTTTCCTTATTAAAATCCTTGTTAAAAATGTATCTGTTTTCTTTAGTTACAATTAAATGACTTTCCTGGTTTCTGAAGCTAACAGCAGATTTACTATGTGGGTGTTTGTTCGTTTTTTATTTGTTACACTCCCAAACCATGCTATTCATAATGGAAAAACTTGTGTTGGTTTTTAGTGGTAGCTAGCAGTTGAAATAACATTTGAGGAATTGTTGATAAAATCTTTAATCTAAGTTAAACTTCAAAAGCTTCAAGGAGCTTAAGGCAATCACTACATAATTTATTCCTATACAATAAATCACCAGAATTTCATTCACAATATAACATGCTAGGACCTAACTTTTGTATACATTCTGAAATGTAACTTTTCTGTAATGTAAACTACCAGGGTTCTTTAGATTACCTAGGTAGGTTATAAATCAGATTAAACTAATACAACTTCATCACATAACTCTTCATGTTATCCACAAAAGTATAAAGAACGATTTTCCCGTGCCTTTGATATTACATGGATATTTCATTTATTAATTATTAGTTTATATATTAAGAATAAAACTATATACTTGTGTTAAGGCAGGCACATGTATTGAAAATGTTTGTTGCAAATAAACTGTAGGGTGTAGGTAAAATATGTGTATAGTATTATATCCGCATAATTTACTTCTTAACACGGATGTTTACAACTACAGGAATTTATATTTTGACGTTGATGCTGTGAAATGAATACTTAATATACAAATACTGTGTATTATATGAGGGCACATAACAAGATATTGTACTAATTGTAAGTATTATGCAAAGATATGTACACATTACAGACATGGCCGTAAATAGGTAATCACAGAGTAGGAGCACTAATCAGACGAGAAATCTAAATGTTACAGCTCATAAATTTGAAATGTATAAAAATAGTGTACAATGACAATAGTTTACTTCTCAAATCTGGAATTCTAAATCTTATCGAATTCTAAATCTGGAATCTTAAATCTGGAATTTTGTAGTTTACATTTTAATTCATCCAACTATCCACAAAATGTATACGCTTAATTAAGTTACGCTTGCTATATGAAATATCAATAAAATTTATATGGAATAGGTCAGCAATTAATCACAACATCACAAGTCATTAAGTACCTATGTAAGTTGTTTAAATAGTATATAATAATAATATCATG
This sequence comes from Pogonognathellus longicornis, assembly GCA_034694085.1. Taxonomy (NCBI): domain Eukaryota; kingdom Metazoa; phylum Arthropoda; class Collembola; order Entomobryomorpha; family Tomoceridae; genus Pogonognathellus; species Pogonognathellus longicornis. The sequence goes on from JAQFYB010007524.1 coordinate 2,857, forward strand.
CAAAATACTATATCGACTCAGTCAAATCAAATGTTTTGCTCTGAATGAAATCCTTGAATGCATATGACATTTTCCGCATTAATAGCATTTTGAGATATAAAACATTTGAAAATATCTTAGCAATTTTCAAAACGGTTTTTCTAGGACCAAATGAGGAATGCGATACGGCCTATGCCGTTCCAATTGACGTTTGCGATAGAGCCTTTACAGATTAGGCACACGATGTCTGTTTAAAAATCAATGCAGCTTTTGTCCTTCGGTGTGTAGATCATTTTTATGTCGGAAATAATGTTTGTTACTAAATCTTAGAGTTGTGTACGCCTTTTAGTCAAAGTAGATAACTGACGACGTTTGGTTTTGGAGGAACTCCAATAAATTTATGTATTCCATATGCTCTAATCACTAAGAAATTAAAATAAACTCCAAGAAGGGTATCACTAATAATTGGTTTAACAAGAACAATCAAATTTTCTCTGAGAGTATTTTACATAATAGAACTTACATTTTATTTCATACCAATCGAATCATACATATATTAATAGATACCTATATAGCCATGAATACTATTTGTTTTACATTATTCTACTGTCCAAGCTGCCATAAGATACAATACTATTGAAGTATTTGGGTACATATTTGTAAACTGTACGTCAATAATCCATCACTTAATTATGGTTTCTACAAAGCAATACGATGCTACATACTTACACATAACCAGTCACCTCAATCCGCAAACCCCGGGTGCTCAGTACCTTATACTATCAGAAACATTATTCTGTTCAGTTTTCATAGTATCAAGACCGAGCACACTCATATCATACATCACTATCCACTTCCGTACTCAGACCTCATGGCATCTAACATTAAGATCAAGCACAGATAATATTTTATACCGTATTTCTCCTACAGAGTATTTATAACTTCCCGTTCTAATATTTGCATCCCCTTATTATGTAGCATATAATACTAAATTATGGCATCTTTGCCTATGCCTCGAACGAAAGCAGTACATCGATGGTGTTATCCAAAGCAATTTTGAGAAAATGTTTTGTAGTTCCCTTCTGCAATATGAAAACGTTATGGATTTTTATACGCATTGGTCTACAACTCTGAGCCCATTTTCTCAAATACTGATTTGGATGTTGGTTCCATCGATTTATGAGAAATGTCGACCTCGCATGAAACATTGATCCTAGTGGAATCAACAAGGAAACGACCATAAATGCTACCATGGTAAACACAGGAAATATTGCATATTGAGCTGGTGTCACCACGCCGAACATTCGAATTGAGCCGAACAAACCACTAATTATTACTCCCTGTCCCGTGATGATTAATGCTGGAGCCACCAGATTACCTACTCGGTTGACTTCATCATTGAGAATGTATAAAAACCTGAAGGTGAGTATATGTTGCTTATTTTGAAACTCCAGATTTTCCAACACCTGTAACCAAAATCCTGCTTTCTCAACAAATATTATTGCAGCTACCACGTAGAATGAAATCGCAGAGAGAAATTGTAGCGCTGATATGAAAACCCATACACCCATCAGCAACCGCAGTCCAAGATATTGCCCATACGATGCAGGGTAGCCGAAAAGTATCGCCATAGCATGTGCGAAAGTGAATCCTTCTTTGCTTTTAATTGACGCACTGATTCCAAACAGGATTGCCAGCACAAACTTTCCAATTATCATCAGACATAAGCCCAGTCCAATCAGTCCGTTACGATTCTTGAGGTTTAGCTTCTTCTTCTCTTTTTTGAACATATCTAGACAACATAAAAATTTTATTTTAAATAAAAAATTGCAATATAGAAAACTTCATTCCACCGTAAGAATGTCAATTTTAGTTAAAAATATGCTCAGAGAACTTGTAAAACGGGCCTTTTTACCTTCTATCATATGTAAATATCTATTACCTTGGATCAAGTATACACAAAAATTTATTATAGAAAACGAATGGCGTTTAAAAACTTTGACACCAATAAAGGTTTCATTTATTTGTTAGGTTTTTTTCCTAAATCATTGTCGCGTATCAAACTTCTAAAGTTTTCAAAATATAGGACGATAAGTATAAAGCCACCGTAGACTTTTTTATTTGCTATCTGGGCATTTGAGTTATTGAGTTGCGGCCCAATTTCAATTAAGCAAAATGTCAATTACCAAACAGTATTCATTTACACCTTTTTCAAATAGAGCAAATATTACTATGGGAAATATATATAATTTATAGTGAGGGTGCATTCCTAATCTTTTAAATTAAAATAATTATAATTTTAACAAGTTTAATATTCTGTTGGATGAATGACTCGTTATATCAATATGGTTTCAGTAATAATAGTAATTATTTTGTTTATTTGTTACCGTCCAGGATCAAATCTATCGAAATTGCGGCATTGCAGACTTCTATTAGGGCATCGAAATCTCTCATTATTGATGCCATGCATATTAGCCCAAGAGAGGTGGACACCATTGACAACATCCCACGGAAGATTTTCGCCAATGCGTAAGAATAGTTCCCTACTTGTGCCAGAAAATATAGATTAAATGAATTTAAACAAATGACATTTATAAATGCCATGTAATACGAAACTTTTCTCCATCTCTGCTTTCCCATGAAAAACTTAAACTGGGGTCCTGTTTTGGCCTTGTGGAATTCTGCTACATACGGCAGAATGCCCGTTTTACTATAAAGAAACATCAGAATCTTTATAGCCGTCACAATAAATATATGAAACATGATTCAATGACTTCGGATAGACGAAGTAAACTTTATGTCAACAAAACCTAATGCTTGACGTCTTGCTTTAGAATGAAAAAATTTTCCAATATTTTTTTCTTAAACAAGAGCATGTAGTTTTGGGTTTATACACACATAATAATTAAAGGGTACAACAGTTGTGTTGATTGCTGGAAAAAGGGTATAATGTGGGAGATAAAACTTGTTTTGTTGGTATTAAGAAAACTGATTTAAAAAAATCTTTAATTCAAGGGTTGCTTATTTGGAATTTTTACCTATGCTATAATACACTATGTTTTTTCTTTGTCATCTATAATATAATTCCATTGACATTTTGGATTGATGAATTGGGACCAGTTTTACAGTGCTTCAAAAATACCCACGAATAACTGGATATTTCATCTTCTAAAAATCACAAATGGGCTAATTAGTAATTGGGGTAATGGGTATACATTCATCAAAAATTAAAGACAATGATTTCAAGCGGGTGTCCGGGGGTCTAACCCCCGCAGGGCACCACGGTTTTTTTATCAAAACCCTACTAAACCCAGCAAAATGGCACTTTTTGCGATTTTTTGGGTGAGAATCCCGCATTTAGAGGCAAATTTGGTGCCCCTGGCGTCACCCGGCACGGGTGCCCCAGGGGCACCAAAAACAAAAATTTCAACTCCGATTTCAAGTATTGTTGGATTAACATTGCACAAGCGGTTCGTCAATCATATTCAATTATTCTGAGAGGTTCACGTATACCCCTAAGTATGGGCGCCCGCCATAAAGCACTTCACTTTAGGGAACATTATGACTCAACCTCATTTAAGAGCTCGTTCTACTGGCCAAATTATTCAAAATTTCTCCTTTAAAACTTCAGCATTTACGGGGAAAATTTTTCGTGAGTCATGAGCGCCCAAAACCGCACCAAATTGCCATCCCTTGATTTGATCGCCTCAACCCTGGGGTCGCCTTTACAAAACCTACACACTGATATGTACTCTTGATTGTTTCGACATTTATATTAAACTCCATTGACGGTGGGGCCAATCAGTTTTAATAGATTTTTTTTTTAAATTTTCCTTATATTCGCATCCTTGTTAGTTATGCATCTGTTTACCTTTGTTACAATTGAAATAATTAAATAACTAAATGGCTTTCCCTGTTTTTAAAGCGAACCAAAAATTTAGGTACTATGGATGTTTATTCGTTTCTTATTTTGTACACTCCCAAACCATGCTTTTCATAATGGAAAAACTTGTGGTAGTGTATACTAAAGTTTATATTCCCTGTTGAAATAACGGTTAAGGAACTGTTGATAAAATCTTTAATCTAACTTCATAAAATTGGAGGATCTTAAGGCAATAACTACATATTTTATTCCTATTCCTACCTACCACAGTAAATCACCAGAATTTCATTCACAATATACCATGCTAGGACCTAACTGTGTTGTATACACTCAGGAATGTTTTTCTAAAAAACCCTGGCAGTTTACATATATATGTAAACTACCAGGGTTGTTTAGAGTAGATATAAGTTATAAATCCGATTTGGTTATAATATTAATAACACAACTTAATACTTGTGTTAGGCAGACAAGTATTTGAATTGCTTGTTGGAGTTACACTGTAGGATTTAGGAAAAGTAAGTGTATAGTATATTATACATTCCCAAAAAATATATTTGTTAATTTGGATGTTACAGCATCGGGGATTTATAGTTTGACGTGGATGCGGTGAAATTGATACTTAAACGTATTGTGTATTATATGAAGATAGAAAAATATTATACTAATTGTAAGTATTATGCAAACTTATGTAGCACTGCTACTTAACTCATGTGTACAGTAATACACGTGATAGAATATAGAAATAGAGGAGTGTTAATCTCGTTTAAGTAAATGAATTAATTTTTGTTGGTTTTCGCATTTGCAGTTTAAGAGAATAAATATATTCACTTCATAAAGGACGATAACTTAAGTTATTATCTTTTATGCAGCAAAACCATAATTTTGTTTAATTTTGAAATTTTATATTTTGAAAAATACCTATTCTTTATTGGAATAAACATGGTACATTGTCAAGGTCATGTTTATTCCAATTGTATTGTAGATAGCATTTTTGAATGGAAATCTTAAATAAAAATGTGTTTGCTAAAGACGGCAATCACCTTAACGTCAATTTCAAAACATCTAAATTCAAAGGTCTGAATTAAAATAGAATCTGATCCAAAACCTGTCTCATCCAAAATATAATATCATCGCCAAGCATTATGTCTACAACACTAATCTAGGCATACCATAATCACATCAACGAATTCAACTTCCTTGATATTCACAGCATGTACTATATTACCAGGGTAATCAATTTCGACTACTGAAATTTAAACCTCAATAAATCATAAACCGGATTATTTCGGGTTATTTGGTCAGCAGGCATTTGGCTTTGGTCTACCACGCGATGTTTAAAACCTCCTTCCCAAATGGTGCCCAGAGGATTCCTAGCTTGTACTACGGCAGGGATTAATGAGCGATCTGAACGCGAAAATCCCCACCGTGGATTAGGCTCATTTGGTATAAGAGCTTTCTCACATTAAGCGCTAAAATACTGATGTACTCTGTCGGATAGTGTAAAAAAAATGAAACTATATCATTATGTCCTAGATCTTTCAAAGAAGCTTTGTTGAAGAACAACATTTAAGTCGTGTGTTTTACTGTGTCATGAAAATATGTGTAGATCTTACATCAACACCGTAGTTGGAAATCTTTCATACGATTTGAATTATATTCTTTTCTCTAGTCTGAAAAATTATGAAATGTACATATATCGAAGAAAATACCTCAATGCCGAGGATGTTGTCAATTAATAATGAACAATAATAATAAATGTTTATGGTACATAACAAATTGCTCGTAAGCATTTTATTCTCAAATGCAAATATATGTATTACATCAACTTTCAACCAAACCAACAAGGAATGATTATTAATTTTCGATTTTACAATGAGTTTTTGAAATCGCCGTTCATAATTTGTTCTGTCAAAATTCTGTTTACAAGAGTACAATTATACACTGTTTTAATTTTACAATTCTCATGCAAACGAATAACAAGCATTTATTATAGAACAAAATATTTAAGAGAATTGGCAAGTGTAATGGAACTTTGCTCTAGACCGCTAAATGAAACATTAATAAGATTTATCTTCTATAACTTCGGCCTAACTAATATAATTTTGCGTGGTATAACTCTCCTAGTTTTCCACAAAAGTACAAGGATCAATTTATCGCGTATTAGATGTTACATTTATAGCATTTTATTTATTAGTACTTATACTTGTTGAATGAGCAGTTTTAATTTATACATCTTCTACAATCATGTAAGTTGTCATGCTAGTAGTAAAGTAATGTTCTACCAGCCAAAGAATGGTCTCTTATCTCTGATTTGATTTAACCAGTGCAATGTGGGATAGGATAGTGTGCTTGCTCTGCATGTATGTCAACCGCGTGAGACCTCTGTCAAACATGACCATCTAATTGTTAATAACTTATTTATAATGAGCCTTTAAATTAAATTAAATTAAATAGCCTTTAAAATAAATGAATGACCTTTAAAATGAAAAAAGTAAAATGCCTTTAAAAACAAATGATCTGCAGATGAAACAGCCATTAAGTAAATAAATTAATAGCCTTTAGTTGATAAATTAATACACTTTAAGTTTTATTAAATTATTAAGAATTATTTAGCTATTGTAGTTATTTATGTTCAATAATCATTGTTAATGTGTAGTCAACCGTGACGCTGAATTGATTGATATTCCTATAGATGTGCTTTGATTTATAGTGACATAGTGTTGACCAACAACGTTACACCATTTTTAAGAATACATGTCGACAACACAGCTACAAACCGTGCAGTGTCGACTTTGTCTGTGTGTGGATTGTTCATGCATTAATACATACAAGTAATTTAATATATTTGAACATTTGTAGTATGGCTTTTATATACAACTAACTTTTAGGACGACAAGGCTTATAGTACATAATATTGATCTCATGTATTTTATTCCATGCACGACTTTCAACACATCAAACAGGCAATCGTTCGATGGAATTTATATCGATTAGATTGATTTAGGTGACACTCTAGTGCGGACTTTTATAGTATGTCTGTGTTAAAATCATTGTAGCATTTGTCCTTCTGTGTGTTAAAGAATGTTTATATCGGAAAAAATATTGTATACTATACTGATATAAATCTTATAGTTGTATACACCTTGAAGTTTGTGTGTCAATATATATAATTGACGATGTATGATATTGGAGGTTGTTCCCTAAATTTAGGTAATTCATATTCCATGTTCTGATCATCATAGAATGAAAAAATTTCCAAGAAGGGTTTCACCAACAGCTGTTCTAATAAGAAGAATCAATTTTTTCATTACAATCATAGATATATTAAATCAATTGATATAAATATATCTACCAATGCTTACTTTTCGTTTCCCATTATTCTACTGTCCACGTTCCCATAACATATATTAAAACATTGAAGTATTTAGATATATTTTATCTCTACCTATAAGTTAATTTAGATATCTATTTAAATATTCTATCACTTATGTTATAGTTTCTAGAAACTAATATGACGCTACATGCTTAGACATAACGAGTCATCTCAATCAAGAAAGAGCACATTTTCCGAAAACCACGGGTGCTCAGTCCCTGTTGCAACGAAGAGCAATGGTTCAGTTTTGATGGTATAAACACGGAGCACTCTCATAGCATACATTACCTCACCAACTAATTTTGCGTGCTCAGTCTAGATGGTATCAAGATCGAGCACTGATTATATTTTATATTGTAATTCTCCTATTAATAACTTTCCGTTGTAAATATTAGCCTCCCGTTATTGTGTAACATATAATACTAAATTATGGTATTTTTGTCTATACCTCGAACGAAAGCAGTACATCGATGGTGTTATCCAAAGCAATTTTGAGAAAATGTTTCGTTGTCCCCTTGTGCAATATGAAAACTTCATGAATTTTAGCCGCAGTGGTCTACAACTCTGAGCCAGAGTTCGCCTTGCCACTGGCAACGAGCAAAATGGCAAGGGGAAAAAACGGCATAAATGGCAAAAACGGCAAGCAA
>JAQFYB010007525.1:0-10737 GCA_034694085.1 Pogonognathellus longicornis
CCCTGACTCCTCAATCCAAAATGGAGTCCAGAATATTGTAGCCATGTGCGTTCATCCACCAGCGTTATCTTTGAGTAGTCGAGTGAGAATAATTTTATACACTAGAAAAATGTACCCGCTATGCGGGCGTTGTTAAATTATCAGTGCAAACAAAACAAGTCACCCCAGAACAACATTTGACCCTGGTGGTGGAGGTTCACTCCGGAAAGTTGTAGAGTTTATTTACGGAAAATGATTTTTTTTTTGCAATTTGAATCTTGTAAATCGGGAATAATTTCTCTTTCACAGCCGACGCACAGTATTCCTTATCAAAGTATCAGGTATTATCGATTTTGATTCATAAACTTCGAGTCATTTTTTTGAAATTTTTTGAAACTTTTATATTGAAATAAAAGTTGTTGCATCTGAAAGACTAGGTATGTCTTAAAATATTTATATAAAATCAATAACCCCATGTTGGGGGTGCATGAAGGATGAAGAAATCTAGGTACAGTAATCAAGAGTAGTTTCACTCCACACAACTATAGTTGTTGATAGTAGACAAGCGTACCGCCCGACAGAACACTTGACTCCGACTCGATTGAATGAAGCCTGACAAGGGACGTGTGTGTACAAGGGTGAATCTGGGTGCAGGGAAATATGCTGTGAATGTGAGATTTGTACATAGTTATATAATTTAGCTCTTATGTCTGTTGTTTTTTTAGCAACAAATGATGCCAAAGGATTTTAAGAAGGGAGCTAAAAAAGAAGTATCGGAGGTTGTTCAAAATTCTTCTAACGTGGTAGACAAGCTATCTACACAAGCAAAAGAAGGTTATGAAGAAAAAAAGGCAGTGGCACATCCCCTGCCTCCAGAAATGCTAAGGAAGTTGACAAAATTAATAGACAAACACGGCGAGGATTTCGAGGTAATTATTTTTACAATGTCTATGAAATAGTTAATATGCCTCTCTCTAGTGTTTGCTTTTAAACATGTAGTTTAAAATCGAGTTTTCGAGTTAATCGTCTAAGAAAAACGTGTAGTGGAATTTGGCTTTCAGAGTCTTCTTCAATTTTCAGACAAATCGAACAGAAAGACTTTCATGACCCCAGAAAATGTATTGACCTCTGGAGGTCAAACTACACGATAGATTTGTGTGTGCCATACTGCATGAACATTGATCAGGGGACAAAGATGAAAGGGAGGTTTATGCCAATTTTCAGACAAATTGAACAGGAAGTCCTTCCTGATCCCAGCTTAAATTAATTGACCTCTGAAAATCAGGATGTTCTTTTAAACACAATTTGGGCATTTTATATGTTTTATAGGTCACTTAGGATGAGATTTGTGCATTTATAACTTTTTCGTATTAACTTTGATATTTTCCTATATTTGACCTTCTGTGACCTGCAGCAGCGGTCAAACTAGAGAATATAATTTTTTCAACCCTACCGAACGTTATCCTGAGGTCATAAGGGATTCGTATTCTGAAATTGGACGCAATCGAACAGGAAGGCTTTTTTCGCCATATAGTTTCTACTCTTTTCCTTTTGTGATGCTGTGATGCCAACTTCACGATTTGGGTGATGCCAGAAATGCCAAGTTCCACTACACAAAACACGACTATACTTTGTTCACAATTTTAAAATTGAAATTGACTTCAAATTTTAGGGCGTTTCAAAGTTAATTATAGTTAACCAATGATTCTGATTGTAATGGTTGGATATCCTAATATTTGTCACAATAATAAAACTAAACTAAAAGCAATTATTACATATTATACGCATTATAAGAAATTTTTGATAAGCTGTCTTCTTTTTTAATGGTAACTATTATTTGTGTGATATAATTGACGAGATGATTGAGGATACTCAAACGTGCTAGTAATAATTTTTTTAAACTAATTTTTTAGGCTATGGCCCGTGATCATATTAACTATTATCAAGAAACACCTGCCCAACTCCGTGCTCAAGTAAACCGACTTAAGAAAATACCACAACAATGGATTCCATATTTGAAATCTCGAGATTTATTAGAGTCCTAGGTTATTTTTATAAACCATCTCGTTCTGTATGCGTATATTATTGTAACCAAAATTGTATGATATACTAAGAAGGCGTCTATTTGAATCCTTAAACAATGTTTCTTTATTGTCTGCAAGATGCAAAATCCGAGTTAGTTTCAAAAGTTATGCAGATGTACAATCTATTTAGTGAATTATAAACATCGGCAATGTTACTATAAAACAATTATAATCAAATTTTGTTAATGTTTTAAGGGCTGTTTCGTATAATTAGTACATTTTAGTAGAATGTAACCAAGACTAATAGAGCTCTTTCTCAATATTCTGAATATCTGATTTTGACATATGTTAAAAATACTCTTTCAATGACAAGGGTTTTGGGAGACAGGATATTTTGTTGATTAAACCAATTTCTTCATTTTGTCCTACTTTATATTGGTGCGTAACTTTAATTTTCATTTATTATTTAACGTTCGCATGATTGGATCCTCCTTAGAATTAAGTAGATATAAGCATGCTTTTCACCTCAGCACGACCAGAATTTCTAACGAATTACATATACCAATTAAATAATTTTTCTGGAGCTATATTTGTTGACAAATAAAGCAGTTTCCTCGAATCGAAACGTGAAATACGCCGTTTATCTATCATAAATAATTATATGTATTGTATAAATATAGGTATATAGCATAGTCAGTCTCCTAATATACTATTCCCGTGAAAACATAGTGGATTGTGATTTATTGTCCCACTTTTATTTGAGACTGAGCTCGTATAAAGTTTATTGTATTTAGTAAGTATTACATGTTTTCTGTCCATGTTTTTTTTGCTGAGAACGATGAATCATCATAAATATAGGAACACAACAACATTAAAGTCGTTGTGCACACGTAACACTTTTGGTTCTCCAGACAAGAGCGTCTACCTCGTCATGTTATTTTCCAAATAATGGACCACTGACTTCTAGGAAAGCCTTATCATTGCCAAATGATAAGATCAATAATTTGCAAAGAAAAACAAACCGAGACGGAGGAAAGTGAGAATTCGTGCAAGAAGTAGTGTGTAGTGTAACATTTGTTTCCGATCATAATAATCACTACTACACAATACATGCTCACCATCTTATTTGTACTACAGGGGTCATTCATGGTTCACTTGCTAGAATATTTAGGTACAAAACAATAATAGTTGTTTACTGTAATCCCTAAGAAAAGAAGAATCATTTTAGTTCTTAGAAAATCTCAAAGAAATTGTGTATATTTTACACGGTATCATGAGTATAAGGATATACAAAACATGCACTTTGTTTTGTAGTGCAGGCTGCAGGGTGCACAATGCGCAGTGAAAAGACGGAGGTGTGACGTCATTGGAAAAGTGTTGTTAGGTCGTTCGTTCATGTCACAGTAATAAAACTACGCTATACGCCAACGCCAACCCCCTAATAAAGAGCCGTAGAGCCTGCACCTGCACCTTAACATGAGTACGCCTTGTCCGCCCATTTAGTAAAGAAATGTGTAGAGGCTACACCTTCGCCTCGTTAGTGCAGTAAACTTGTAATTCACACAAGTGCGCTTTCAGTTGTGAACAAGAAGAGTAGTCAGAAGTTCTCGGGTTTTCCAATAAAATTAATTTTGTCTCTGGTCACCTTTGTGTCCATTTCAGACATTGTCAACATGAACATTTTATTAAGTAGTAACTCTGGTCCTAAAGGGTTCAGATAGATTTAGGGTTCTTTTTCTTCATTCTACAACTTATTTACAACTTCTAATATCCATACTTCTTTCCTATAATCAATATTAATTAATGGTATTTTGAAATGTCACAGAACCATGATTGTTCCAGTAGCCATATGTATATTTATCTGTACAATCTCAATTCTTAAGAATTGAATTGATAACTTCTTCTATTACTCATTATTCGTTATTATATCAATTTCCTTTCCTTTTCGTCAGAATTTACTCTGTCATCTGTTCTCTATAATTATTCTAGTTCAAATCTAAACTGTTCTACTCGTCAACTTTTCTTATAGAATAGTACATTTTTAACTCCATTGACTACCGTATCCTGGTTGCCACTTTTACTTTAAAACCTAATACTGTATCCTCTGTCACTGTCGTATTCACTGAAGAGTAAGGTGACACTAGTAATATATCATTCACAAGAAAATCTATGTTCAAATACTGACGAAACTGCAAACCTCTACTCTACATTAATTGGCAACATTAACTGTAACAAACAGCTGATCTGCTCATCAGTAAACTTGTAATTGTCGACCGTTAACTGTCAACGTCTCCAAATCATTTCCGGGGAAAATTATCCTTCATAATAGGTATGTAATACAAGAGATTTATCTTTATATATCTGTCATAATATGTATTGTATTCAAACATATTGGTACATTTCCTCGTCTTTCATTTTTCAAGTTAAGTTTCCTTTGCTTTTGTTATATAATTTGAAATACCTATCAATATCAACAAATTCTTGCCACGTACAACGCAATAGCATCTAATGACTTACTTTATGCATAATATCCACAACGAGTGTTATCAAAACAACAAATTGTAATGTTAATAGGTTCTTATTACCTTAATCTTAAAAAATGTGGCTATTATTAGGAACCTGACACCTGAAACGAAGTTTATTTGCAATCGTCTAGTCTAGTCTAAGGCTTAAAGGCTTAACTTTTTGCTATGCGATTCGTCCAACTGATATTTACATAATATTATTATGTGTTACTAAATGTAATTATGCACGTGTAACCTATAAATGTAGTATACGGTATACAATTGATTGGCACATGTACATAGTATACACCATAATTCTGAGAATTTTTATGTATACATGCTTCATTAACTTACGTTATATATCTTCAGACAGACTGTTTTAATAAAAGATGTCCACTATTATGTCTTCAAACATACATTCCAACAATTAAGATGATGTTTATCTCAATATGAAACCAACATCAATACAAATCAAGGTGATGTATAAACTAGACAAATATTTTAAAAAACGTCGCAGATTCTTAACAATGAGCTTTGTAAAGATGAAACATTAAAAGTTCGAAGTTTAAATGGATAATAACAAATTCTGGGCTAATCTCTATTATTTAAAAGTATAGGTGTATTATAGTATAGTTTAAAAAAAATTAGTCTCTGCCTTTAAATAGTTAGTTAGGTAGGACGGACTTTCACTTGGTAAAGTTTTGTCTTTTTAAAGTTGGACATCCAACTTTGAGACATAATAATAATATCCGAAACCATTTTAGTCATTAGTTGAAAGGGAAACTGACTGATCAGTTGAAAGCGGATAGGATGCATATGTAAATATTAAGGAACAAATGTAAAGCATCAGTATTGCAAACATTAAGGGTAGCATTAACTATATTTTATTCTCTTTGACCGCAAATCAATCCTCAATGATGCAATAACAACTACCTAATATATACATTATATGTACACGCACCAGACACAGGGATGAAATATTCAAAACTTCCCTTGCAGCGCAAGCCCCACCCCCTGAGGGGGCGGGGCCATTCCGTTGATTTCCCCAGGACCCCCGCTCAAAATCAACATAAAATACATAAAAATTTGAGATTTTATGTACTTTTTTTAGTAACATTACCTCTTTTTCTGGATTTCGGTGGGTGGAATTTTACCCTGTCCTTCTGTCTTCCTGGTGGCTATGCCACACAGACCAAAAAGTATTACGATATTATTACGAAATTTACTAAAAGTAATACGAGGGATCGGCTCTTCGCTGGTTATGCCAGAAGCCAGAGCAGTGGTATGCAAATAATATTACGTTGTTGAGTTGTTGACTGTCGAGTGATCGTGTATATGTAAAGTAATAAATGAAATGTTTGAGTTGAGGTACTATGCTATTATGTATCATACGATCATGCAATCAAGTATTTAGTGGAAGTAAGTAGTAAGTAGCATAAACTAGTATATAATCAGCTAGTTGTTGGAATTGGTTAGTTTACTATTCTCAATAATATAAAGTTCTATCTATTGTCTGTTATAAGCGATCGGCGAATGAGACATTCAGTAAACGACTCAAAGGCTTCAAAATTATTTAAATATTTATGAAATAATTACCCGACTTGATTGAATCGTCATTGACAAGTATGTATGTAACATTAAATTGCAAAGTGAAAATGAACTAAATTTTATATAAAATATATGTAGCAATAAAATTATTTAGCTCGGAAATAGAAAAGTATCATATTCCCAATGTAAAAATCTTCAATACCAAATATCATAGTGTTATTGTTTGGACAATTTTAAACAAGGCTAAATTGAGAAAACTTAGAGGCATGTGGTAGGGTCGGAAACTCGGAAGGGGTTGAAATTGCAAAAATTAAAGCTGGAAAAAGAGGGGCTGAAATTCGAAATGGGTACGCAGGAGGCGGTAGAATTGGAAAAGTAGAGACATGGAGGTTAAACCGTATATAGGACAGTAAAAGGTGGAATTAGAAAAAGTTACACGTTAAGAAAATTGATGAAAAGTAGAGGCAATAATAAAGTTTTTGGAATTTGAACGGGAATTTGGATTTGATTGAATGTGCAACGTGTGACGTGTTGCAGGCAAAATGTAAGGAATTCCGGAACATAATAACTTCTCACCAAACCCCTCCAAACGCAGACCAGCCAGCAATGTTGGAAAATTTCGAAAAGCCATACCCTGCTGTAGAAAACCAGTCTGTCGGTTTTACTACATCTCACTGCATACCCGGTTTCAGATCCAATTGACATACCATGTCGGCTACAAAGGAGGTGAGAAAGTATGTTCCGGACGGTGGGTGGGAATGAAGGAATGAACAATAATATGAAGGAGCTATAAGAATGCACTAACTATTAGTAGGAGTATTAGGAGTAGAAATAATTCGTATGAAATATATAGCGTGCATATTCTAAAGACTATATTTACAAGTACATTTTACTATAAAACATGTTTTCAAATACTGACATTGCGAATAAAAATATAAAGATGATGATTAATTGGCGCAAGGTGAATGAAACTTAAAATTGCAATGTTAAATTGTGTGTGAAATATGAGCAAATGGCCATGAATGAAAATGTGGAGTAGGGTGAATACTACAATTTTACCCTTTACGAATCCCGTAGCCAACTGTGGAGAGAATTTTACATCTTTCGCAATGCATAACATATCTAATATAATGTACCTGTTGTTTTCCTTTTTTCCTTACCACTTACAACTTTTCTAACATTACCTTTAAATTTATTCTTTGGGTTAATGTACAACTAAGTCCTCCTGTAGCCTAACCGGTTTTCTTTTGCTTGAGACAACAACAACAACAACAGGAATCTCTCTGTCTCTCTCTCTCTTCAAAGAGATCATGAATGCCTCGCGCAGCATTCACATTTATTTGCACAAATAATCAAATAACTTATCTGTTTTCTTCCATTGATCTAAAGTTTAATGCGAAACGTCTTTTTAAGTAGAGTAAAGATTACATATATTTAATTTGAACTTAATTTTAAACAATATGCAATAAAACGAATTGTTACGTCAATGCAGTACATATGTGGTAGTGTGGTAATTACACTATATTATAATGGATTCAAGTTAGTCTTGTTAAACAATATGAACAGCGGTAAAGGAATCGGAGTAAATAAAGTTCCTCAGAGTTACATATTAATTTTCCACATCATTTCTTCTTTGATGTTGGGTTGTTAGTGTTCTGATAAACAAAACAATTAAGAGCCTTTATTATGGACGTTTATAGTTGCTATTTCTGCGTTATTTATATTACATTATATTCATTATCGCAATTTTTTAAGCTGCTGCAGACGCGTGTTGCAAATAATTGCCATTAAAACTGACGTATATAGTTATGCAGTTAACGATTATAGTGTACTAATACTAATAATATTATAAATTGTCTAGAATGCAGTCATCTTGTGCGAAAGCCATTATGGAGATGACTAATAATAATATTCGTTACAACTACAATGATCCTCTTAGTTGTATTATTTGTATCTTGTTTGTATTAATATTTTTATATATTATATGAATTAACTGACTTGTTGATTCATGTGCGGCACATTTCCTTAAGTACCTAACAATTTCTGTAGAATATACTGCTAAAAAATACTGTTAGTAGGCTCATCCATTTGTTTTGAATATTCTGTTGGCAAGGAATATAATCTGCAATACTGCAAATGTTTATAAGACTAATATAGGGGAGTATTAGCTTACATGCAGATTTTACAATATATAGATAAAGATACATAACTTACATTTAGACAACGCATCGCTATAAATAAAGTACATTTGTTTTATTGAACGATGACGTCTTGAAGTCAATCGTCAGTGCTTTTTCTTCTCCGACCTCAGATCTAACTGTGGTTTCAAAAATAAAAACATGCTTACTGTCTATTATTCGCCGATAAACTGTCAAAGAAAGAAGGGCGCGAATTATATAATATAAAAATATTTACTGGATGTTGAAACCAAGGCCGTATACAGATATCGATTTTAGGAATGGCAAAATGTCAATGTGAGCGCGAGGTATGTATGTCTATGAATGAATACGGATAGCACAAAAACTATGTGTGGGATTCAGTGGTTCAGTTTCAGTTCACTGGTCGCCTTGCTCTCCAAACACTTCAGACTTTTTAGTATGGGTAATCTTAAGGCACTAAACGTTAGCAAATAAGCTGAAGACACTAATTGAAGTCCGCCGATGCAGCATCCAAAAATTAGTTAAATAGTTTACATACCATATGGCGCAATACCTAAAAGATTACCTTCGTTCTACGGAAATGCTTAGTTTCTAGCTACCAAATCTATCAAATAATGGCAAGTTTTTCTAATTAACTTATTTGGCCAAATTGAAAATGAAGTGGAATGTGTTTATTTCTCGTCTCAAATCGTCCAATATGAAGCGGAGATTTTCCGAAGCTTCTGGAAATGAAGCAATTTTTTAAGTTCCATTTCGCTAACTTACTATGCAAGATGTCGTCCACCATCTCCCAAACACCCTGTATAATTCACCTTTGATCATGCATTGTTTTATTGCATGAATGCTGTGATAAGAATAAAAGTAAAACATTACGTAGCGTCTTCTGGACAGAACGTGATTTATTATAGATGTGGAAAGTGTATTACAATTTACAAGTTTAAATCCTGTAAAATGAGACTTAAGTTACATTACTGATAAATTGATGAGTTCATCGCTGCTTAATATTATTTTTTAACTCTATCAGAGTAAATGTTGAATGTAAGAAAATGGAAGCTCATTTAATGTACCACATAATATTTATTTGGAGTATGCAGAAGGTCATTGAGGCTATCTCTGATGGACGTCGTCATTTTGTTTTGTAATACTATTACATTACAATCAGGGTTGCCAGTTATACTTAAGTCATGACTGATGTTATGTTACTCAAATTTAGCCTTATCCTTAAAATTTTCATGATGATGTAAAAATGCACAAATATACTTATAATTCTTCGAAACAACCGAAACTATGACAAATTCAAATAAAAACTTATCATAGCGATTTATTCATCATTTTTTCGTTAATTGATTGCTAAAAAATCCATATATTCATTGCAAGTTGATAACCAATGATTTTCATTTCTAATAAGTACGATACCAAGAGCTATCACTAGTTATAATTAAAAGTTGTAATTTGAAACTTTGTTCTTTGGAAACTTGTAAAGAAATAGCATATAATAATTATCTTGTAAGTCAAAATTAAAATACACAGTAAAAGCTCGATATATAGGAGCTTGATATTACGGACTTTTGATATATCGGATGGAAAGTCGTATTTGATATATTGGACAAAATTCCAAAACTCCGAATTTCCAAAAAAAAAAACCCTAACAGACACTAAAAATAGGGTTTGATGGGCACTTTGAGATATTTTCAACCAAGATTACCTTGCTACATTGGCGCGAATTTTAAAATTTATATACAATTCGATATAACGGATTTTGTAAATGCATATTATTTATTATGTTTGTTGGATGCAACTGCATATTATTTATTATGTCTGTTGGATGTAACAGCATATTATGTCTGAGTACTATCAGTATGAAAAGAATTATGAACTACAGTGTGTCTAACTCATTGCTTATGCTATTTAATACATGGGTAGTCCTTTCGCTTTGTTTTGAAATTTGAAATTCGCTGGCCTCGCGAGGCCAGCGAATTTCAAATTTCATCCGGCAAAACCAAGCGAAAGGATTACCCATGCACCCATGTATTAAATAGCGTCAGCAATGAGTGAGAACCCTGTATATTTAGAAAGGTTCACTTTTTACCTTCACAGTTATATAACATATTATTATGTGTCGATTCTCTTCGTGATGTAGATAAACTAATATTTTAACAAAAAATCTAATTGTTGGTGGGGGATCCATCAAATGACTCACTAGGACCTGTACTATAGGGGTCAAACGGATGGAACCCATCAAAAAATAAAGGTCGAAAATAATGCACTGTCGTAGCCAGGGGGGCATGGTTGTAATTAGTAATTGCCCCCCCCCCCCGAAAGCCTGAAAAAAAAAATTTTTGCCCTGAAAGGGCAAAAAACCCTTTGCCCCCCTCAATACGGCCATGTCCAGGTTGTGACCTTAGCAATAGTACATTACTATGTCACTCCTTAGGCAAAAGTAAAAAACATTATACAGCGTGTCCAGTTGAGAATGTCCCATAGGATATTTACATGGGGTAGACTAGTCCCTTAATTAGTCCT
>JAQFYB010007526.1:0-10736 GCA_034694085.1 Pogonognathellus longicornis
AGGTGAAACATGTATATCCTAAAGCTTTGGGTTGTAGATACGCTCTATGAAAACTTGCATTTGCATGCAAGTCCGATTTCTGTTCATGACATTTAGAGCAATTTCAGAGTTTTGCTTCAGTTGTATACTTCATTCAACGAGCTGCACGGTGTTATTTACAAAATATTTATAAATTATTCCACAGATGATAGTCATGGTAGAATTTAGAGTTACATACATACTAAAGAAAATCTAAATGTACATTTGAATTTGTTTTGTACATCTATAAATATTGCGTGATATTATTTTTAGATGGGCTCTCCGCAATTACATGATCAACGTAAAACGCAAGTCACACAAGATAGAAACGCGTAAATAAATTTTTTATAAGCAGAACTTCTAAAACATTTACATTTTTTGCCAAGTAATCCAAATTTGTACTAAAGAACTAAACGAAATTGTAATAATATTAATTGGTATTTGCTGATTCAACCATACTGAAAACCACATAAATGTAAAACAAGGCATAAACGTCAAAGCAAGTTATGAATTACAAAGTACAGGTACGTCTAGTGGCTCAATCATTGTTCCCATAAACGATTAGGATCTGTTAATTCTCTTATAATGCAAGTGTCATAATTACAATGAGGGTGATAGAGAACCTGTTAGAGCCATAACTACATTCTGAGAAATTCTCATCGGTAATACAACTTTGATTTGTTTGCTTAAAATGGTGTTGCTCAGTATGTTTTTCCTGGGATGATATTTGCCAAAGAGAATAGCCATAGAGAATAATATTTGAGCAGAAAGGCTGGTTATGTAGGAAGGGTGTGTGGTGGTGTTGTTACATAATGTATATTTATTATGAGTTGCGTACATCTGGAAGGGACGTTAACGACCGATGAAAGATGTACATTAGCTCCTGCACAGCCGAGCTTTGTTGTTGATGAGTTGAGGAAAGACGTTGAGGTTCGTATGAGTAATTCATTGTAATGTGATGTGCAGTATAGGTAAAAGACATTAGAACAATGAAGATGTTTCTGTGCTAATGTAACTAATGTAATGTACTAATGTGCCAACCAAGAATTTCTTGCAAGACTAGTGTAAAGGGAAGAGAGGGAAAGAGAAAACTTTCCGACGATAATCCAAACGTGTGGTATGCAGGGCATTATCTCCTCAGACACTCACATACAGCAGAACTTTAAGGGAAGTGCATGCTTTGCCTGTTGTCGTCGGATCGCATGGTATGTGCACTTGTCTAACAATAAGTCTAACCATGGACTTATTGTTAGTTCTAGCTCCAACATAAGCATAGCAGCACTACACACTACACTACACTTTACACTACTTGTTCCTCTGGCTCTGCCAGCAAATACTACGTGTGTGTCTCACACAAGAAATGCCACCATATCAACGCACCACCATTTCCTATCTTTATCCTGCTGCATACTTTAATGCTCTCCGTGTCCGTGTTATTTGTACCTACTAGTAAAACAAATGAAATACTTTGTTTCGTCGTCCTCTTGTCTATAGCGTATCATAGTTGCTCTTCCTTAAACCAAATATTACAACACAGCTATAGGTACGCCAACTAGAAGTAATATCCCCGCCACATTGTATTTAAGTACACTGTGTAAGTACGCACTGGACATACAAAACCCAATGTAGTAGCTACTCTCCGGTGCTGTTGATGCGATTGATACTACTACAAATGTATTGTAAGTATAATACATAGGAAGACGGTTAAAGCGCATTTGGTGAGGGTAGTACTATTATAGAAACACATAGCTTAAAGCTCTGCTAAAAGCAGCGACTGTGTTCTTTACAACGGGTACATTGTTTGCGTAGGCACTGGTAACTGTGGTGTAGTTACTCCGGTGTATGGTGAAAAAGACAATGACAGTAGCAGTAATAGTCGTAGACTCCAGCAAAAAGAAAATAGCATTGAGACTAACCTGTTATGGTACGTTAACACTGCGTTCTATATATTGATACTGTTTTATCCATTCCATAGCCATAGACAAGTCATCCAAACACACGAACTCACTTCGTACATGAGGAATCTCCGTGTGCAGCTCTTGGTTTCGCTAATGTGGAAAGTTTTCGTGGTTGAAGTTGCATCTGCTGAATTTCACTGGTGAAATGAAATGGCAGAGGACTGTGCTCACATACATATACCCACATGTATTATTACACACACACTCACACATGTACATGTTCAAAGACACGACGGATTATCTTTTACTCCTACACAGTATTATTGTATAGGTGGGATTGTTTGTGTATTTGTAGGTAATGTTGCTTTGTAATAGGAGTGTTAGGAGTAGTTACATGGAATGAAGGGACGCACAAAACAGCGCAATATGTTAAGTGATCCTGTGTAGTCGAAAGAATTGTGTGCACAGGAATATAAATACTACAGCTGAACTTAGCCATTGGATTGGATTACTGGTTTAGTCCTACATAGAGTGAGGGTAGCCACACACAAAGAATATATTATGTTATGACATCTTTTATGTAGCCGAATAAGGACACATGATGGCAGTGTGTTGTGTGCGTGAATGTGTGTTGTTATGACGCAGAAAAGACGGGAATCATATGTATTAGGGTTGCTGTTGGGTATATGAGTGGAGTCTGGTTGAGTAGAAGGAAGATAATACGACAGAGAAATCCTAAGATTTGCTTTCAGAAGATGAAAGTGTAACTAAGTAATGTAGTTATTGTTGTTATAGCGAGTGGACGGCTATCTCTCAGCGTGTCCTTCTTTCTTTGCCTCACTTCGATTTCCTGGTCGTCATAGCTTTCTTCCTCTCTTTCCGCCTGCCCTGCTTTGGTTTCAATCGAACACTGATAAGTGTCCTCGTCCCTTTGATTTCACTCCCGTCTCCTATCTCAAAAGACTCCGTGCTTTCTCAGAACTCATTTGAAGAGTGAATGGAGCTGGAGACCATGAGCTAGACCCGTGCCACTCACTAACTTGTGTTCTACTCTGTACAAGAAAGGCTAGTAGTAATAGGTGCTTAGTTAGTGCAGACAAATATAGACACTTCTTAGCAATTTACTAATACACCACTTGGATTTTGCAACCCAACACGCAGACGATAAAGATATTACTACACAATATCAAATAAAGAACACACACCACACAAGACGCAAAAATCGCTTATAGACAAACGTCGAACACGTTGTACTTGTACTAGTAGAAGCAGCATCTCTCAGACACTTAAACTTTAGATGTTAGCTCTAACACACACACATATATAAAGACACATTCACACGTAAAGAACAAATAACAGTCGTCTATTGATAATATGATATATAGAAATAGGAGCTACAGAACATTACTTGAGAAATTGTTCTTTGGGAGCATTCACACACAACGTCACAAACAAATAATATTGATTTTTAGACCTGTCCCTCAGCCGATCCCGTGCTTGGAACATATGGAATGCCAGTTCATTTCTGTCATTTACACACAACAGTCGATATTATGTATGAAAGTGTCATGGACAAAAGTTTTTCAAAACCTCCCCATCGTCATCACGCAATATTCTTCTTTCCTTTTCAGTCTTTCAGTTGCGCGTCTAGGTACGTATGGTGAATAGCAGTTATTACTTATTACTATTACCTTTTTTATTTCATTGTCTTAACTTTCTCTTCTCTGTGTCTCCTAGTTCCTTCATTCTCTCTTTATTCAACTTGACCTGTGTAACTACCTATGTTAAGATTGCATTTCCAACACTTTATATTTTATATCGCCTGATAGACGCACATTCACCAGTGAGAAAGGTAGATATGCTGTGTTTATATAATAGTCATAAAATTCTTCAGGTGTATGCCACCATTGTGGGTTAATGATATATTTGGTCTATACATGCCTTGGATAGTGGATACAAATGCAGTAAAGGTATACCTAGGTAAGCAATAATACTGAATGCAGTCAATAGGCAATAATCCAAGGAAACGATTTCCTTTTCTCGTCTTACAAATGGGATGCGTAAAACAATTTCTTACAATTTGTCCATTTGTAACTAGTTTTAACCAAGGCGCTTGTTACTATTTTCTTTTGATACCAAGGGATTGTAAATTGTGTGGATAGTGCAATGCAGGGTGAAGTAATTATGATTGCAAAAATAAGGTTTTAATTAATCTCCCTTGTATAAGATTGCCAATTCATTTTTGTCATGTTTAATGGTGGTGCTGTAAAGTAAGGTGAAAATACAGCGGGGAGAAATGTGAAGAGAGTTAGGTTTGGTTCTTAAGTCTGACCATAACTGAAAGAAGACAGGTTCAAGTAGTGTTCTTACCTAACTCAACTTGTAACTGCACCCATTGGCCACTCTCCATTTGGCGAATAGCCCAACTTATTCCAAAATAAATTGTAATGCTGGTCCTAATGCACCACTGCCCTCTTGGCTCCTTTGTCAATTCAATGCATTTCAACTCTACACTTTCTCTGGAACCCTAAATCCCCGTCTTATAAATATTCTACTTTTTCCCACTGATTTTTTCTTGCATTGAAGTACTGATGAACATTTCACATGTACCTTGTAACATTCACTGTAGAAGCTATAGACCTATATAAAGGAAAAAAGTCTATCTATTATGAGTTTTTGTAGCAGATTCCATTAGCATCACTATAAATTTCTTTTCACTCAAAGGTTTCTTCGTAAAAGAAATTCTCCAGATAATTACTTACTGCCTTAGATACTTTCCCGCTCCTTGTGAAATCTTGAAACTAAATAATTTTAAGTTTATATGGTAGACTAATAAACGTATACACTCTAATTCTTTAAAAAAACGTTAATATTGAATAAAAAGTATAATATCATTTTGTGAATATTTGCTTTTGGGTTTATCATTTTTGCATTTTCTTTAGCTGTTTATTTTTACGAAAGAAAACTCGCTTCCGATTTGTAAATTTGTTAATTCCCTAATCTTGAAATTAAATCAAATCATTCTAAATCTCACAATCATCAATTTAAGTAGTTATGTTTGATGCAAAAAAATAGTTGGACTAAAGTTTGTATGTGTACATATATAATACCTACCGCACAAGCATAAATATAATAATAATATGAGGCTGCTCTGTTGGTAGCTACTACAGTGGCCATTTATTTTCCTAATAAATAAACGCATTTATAAGGAGGAAATGATGGAATGTCTACGTTTATCGACTCTTCTGTCTCTCTGACAATGTAGCACAGCACCATTTGAAATGTTTGAAAGTGGAATTGTGTGTCTGTGTGTGTATGGACTATGTTTATCTTTCTATATGCTGCCTCCAAGTCAGTGCGAGTACAGATCTCCATTTATTTCTCAAATAAAAAGCAGAAAAGACTAAAGTCAAGCTCTTCATCATATTCCATCGCCTTCTGTGCTGTATCTGTGTACACAGCGAGAGAAAATATCGCTGCCCTATTTTATATTTACTACCTTCAGTAACATGTTCACAAAACAAGGAAACAACTCCAACGTTTATATCTATATCATTCCAGCCTGCTATGAAATATGAATACCTTTGTATTTGCTTACTTATGGGAGATACCCACCTTGTGGTATGTGATAAATATTTGTAACGATAGTATGTGACGGAGAAAGAATTTCTACATTCATATATCATACAGATAAATGCATTTCTGTGTGTTTTTATTACGTCTTCCACCTAAATACATTTGTAGCATCTTCCAAAAAAGAAAGACACACACACAGTCCATTCGTTTGCAATGTTATTTGTGTTCCAGTACATGCTTAATACATGCTATATGCATCTTCTAGTGTGACTCAGAGATAAAAATTCCTATCTCTTTTCTCTAATGCACAATTTCCACGAGAGAAAGAGAGATACTCGATGCTCTTTATACCCGCAATAACGCATTGGCAAAAGATAAATACATTGACAAGTAACTTATACTTGGCTTAGATACAATACAAACGTGGCAGCACACAGGGGCCATGCATTGAATGGATACTAGCAGAATATTGACAAAGGAAAAACTGAGAGCAATAAAATACACGGACGAGCATTCAAAGCAAAAGCAACTTAAGTAGCAAAAATAGCCATATAGGTGTACTACGTATACTAAAAGCTATAATCCAAGCAGTGCATGTAGTTCTCCACTTCATAAAGCATGTGCACACACAGTAGACTCAAGAATCCTATCTGGAATGGGGAAACACATGGAGCATTTCATATAATGATGTAGTCACCGCACTAACACACGGTAATATTATGGCCCATAGTGGCACAGCACAATAAAAACTGGAAATGTACAGCGAGGCCGAGAACAACTTGTATGCTTCCTCCAGCCCTTCTTCCAGCACACACAACAAAGGATAGGAATGCAACTGAAAGGAAAAGAAAGTCAAGGGAAGGAGAATGGAATGAATGGAGAAAGGAGTTTGTGGTGGAGAGAAAAATAAGAAAAGAGAAATCAGCTGTCCGTCTTTCTAACCTCCTTCAACCAAACCCAACTATGGTACAACCACCCAAAATACACTCAGCCACTACCACCAAACCAACAACATGTAAAACTACTATAATACAAATCGTATTTGAAAAGTAGTTTGAAACACACACATACAGACACACACACAAAGAGTGCTACAAGGGTAGGTAGGTGGGTTAGGTAGGTAGTCGAGTATTAGAAAAGTAGGGGAGTAGGAGTACGACGCTAAGGCTTAGTGATATAGCCCTGCATTTATTACAAGACGGGAGATGTATTCTTAGAGAGAGAGAGAGAAGGCTAATGCTGGGCTATGAGGATGCAAGGCAATCTTTTCCTTTCCCTTTTTCTTATTCTCGGTGAGTTTTTTCTGCATGATTTATGACTGCGGAAATGCCGTGACAGTTTTACCTAAAAACAAAAAGCAACACATACATTTCCCTATACATTCATCTATGTCTGCTATTCTTAGGCTATAGATGGCTACTCACTTAGTACACCATATACTACATGACCACAAACGCTGTACATATAATAACATTGTTTTATTGTATGACGGAGATGCTCTGACTGCGTAGGAAAACCTTCAGTTATAAATATAAATTCTTGATAACACTGTAGAAGAGCATTCGAGTCCATTTACGTTACAATCTCACACATCATGAATAAAGTGCGTCATTTTCTATTTAATCTGTCTCAATAATACAGATTATGTGTTTTGGAGGCAGTGTAGCAGAGGAGTATCCGCACCAGTTAAATTCAGTCACTACATCCTAACTCTCATTATTATTGCATTTATTCCATCCTCGTCTTATTTATGGATGTGTGAGAATCAGCAGATGCAACCAAAATAAATAATTTAGTAAAAATGGAAGTGGTTGCAGTTGCAGTGAACGTGTTCAGTTTACAACTCTGCCAGTAGACGCTATAGCTTTAACTCTATTATTGCTCGGCTCTATTAATAATGAAACTCTGCATTTTAGTACCACCCTATGATGAGACTTGCACTCTTGTGTATTGCAATGGAATTGCAAACTGCATGTGGAAAACACTTTTAGCTTAGTTCATCTGTATTCGTATACAGATAAACTAAGCTCTTTGACCTTCAAACTATTGACCCTAGAATTCAATGGGTGCAATGACGCAGAATGAGTATTTAATGCGGTAATACATTATACAAAATTCCATCTGTAAAAATGCAATATTGATTCACTCAATTTATAAAACCATATTAAGAAAAATAATGGTTCTTTACGTACTTAGCATTGCAAGTATAATCTCAATAAAAATGACACTCGGTTTCATTCTATGTTTAGTAACACATCTGCTACATCAGACTTCGCATAAATGAAGATAATTTAAACAATTGGGAAATTGTAGCACAAGTATTTTGGACAAATAATAATATAAATAATTGTACATTATTGCAACAATAAATTTGTCATTGCTCACTGCTGAGGACTTCTGTCTGTTACAGACATGTTCATTTACCTTGTACTGTTGTATTTCATATTTATTTATTATATTTATATATCTATGTATTTGGAAAAGACGTAGAGGTACACAATAAACATTACCAGAATCAAAAAATTTCGTTATAATGTAGCATTGTCTGCTTATAAAGATAATATAGTTGTTTATTAGGGCATAAAAAAGTAAACACACATTACACGGTTACATTTCATTTTATTGTAATGGAAGCTGCATTGGTGCTGGATATAAACTACAATAACAGAAACTTTTTATTGAATGGAATTGGTAGATAGTACATAGCAATTTTAAAATTGTTAGCTATTAGGTATGTACGTCAAATATACGAAAAACGATCGAGCATTAACGAATAAAATGAACTGATCCTAATATTACTGCGAAGAAATATAAAAGAATGCATAGGAACTCAAACCGTGCGTGCATAGTTCGCTTTTAATAGTAGAAAATCTTTGCACCTTTGCTGCATTTTTACAAGGAAACAAGGTATTAGAAAAGTGTCTTCGATTGTTACAGCGTTGAATTACTTGTTTGACAAGCTGTAACTGAACTAGCAGCCATAGGTTTCTAATAAATTGTTTTGTTCCGTTTAGACTTATTTGCTCTACTTCATGCACGTAACGGTCTACTTTGTCAATAAACTCAACATAATAATAAAATACATTTTTACTGCTTCTTACTTACGTAAATTAATTACACGAACGCAATAATTAATTTAACACATGTTTAAGGTGAGTCGGGTCATTTACACCTTATTATTGCGCTAATGTGTATGTGAACTGTAAAATATCCGCACAAGTAAATAATATGATCAATGAATGCACGTCACTGTGATGTTTTTCTCATGAGTTGTGAATTTTTATACCATATATATTTAATAATACACAGTGCTCTTTTCTTCGCAATTAACTTGTGATCGTTAGGTATAGAAATAAAAAATATGCCAAGCCATTTTCATACTCTTTGTTGCATCACATACATACCACTTCCGCCTTTTGTACTTCATTCATTAAGGAGGAATATGGGACTCTGCAGAAATGCTGCGATGACCATGTTTGCTTCATACACTTTGTGCTATGAGTCAACACCAAGCACAGCGAAATCTAGTTGTTTCGTGTCGATGTTGCTTGTTCATCGCCATCGCAGTCTGTTTATCCGTATGCATGAACCGGGTTGTGTGTGAATAAACCTCGTCATAGATTTTCACTCGATGGCTCTTACTTCCCCCATGTAATTTAGTAGGGGATTTTTATGGAGATGATATCTCAAGTTTTAAAAGGTTTCAAAAATGGTTATAGAGCTCATCAAAAAGATAAAAAAATTGATTGGGGTGCGAATTCGATATAAACAATTATTGTACTTCTTTAAAGTTTAAAGAATAAAAATGTGAGATTTCAATGTATTTAGGCCTAAAATTGAAATTGCTATTACTATGTTAAAATTTTTGAAAACATCTAATGTCTAAATTCGCACCCTGAGGCTTTTCTTCTCCTCTTTCAGATTATAGGATGCAATTGGGTGATTTTGCACCGAACAAACTTATTGATATCTTTTAAACCCCCATACTAGCCATTAGCTAACGATAAAATATAGGTAGTTGAGAGTTCACAAGAAAAATAAAATGGTCAACTTTCGTTTCATGATTTCTTCCCTTTTATTTCAATTCAAACAAATGGTTTCCATAGTACACATTGTCTACCTAGATGCTATAACCCATTATTTGCTTGAGTAAGTTATATATTATACCCTCTTACTAATTGAATTTAGTTCGCATTTAAATTTTGAATTAGACAAAAACTTGGTACCACCCTGCAATTTCTGATAATACAGGCTTGCGAAAATATCTACTTTGTACGAAATTGGTATACAAAGTTTTGGTACTCCTTGAAGTAATTAATTTTAGTTCCGGACACGTATCTACCAAACTGCGAAACAATTAATTACGGTTCTTATCAATATCAATTTCTAGATATGGTGGCTGGAACAACTTGAAACCAATTTGCATTTTACAATTTCTCCATTTTATAAATATTTGATAATCTATTCACACCATTTTTCTTTCAAAATACTCTTTTTCAATCAATTACTAAAATTACTTCCCAGTACTTTTTTCATAAAAATCGATCGAGATTGTCCTCATTGAAAGTATAATTTATTTTTAAGATCTTTTGGGTTGATATGACATGAGTATTGCGCCCAATATCAGTCCGATGGTAGGAGTAGGATTTTCCATGTATTTGCAAAAGGATTTAGCCAAGTTTAAGGATTTTCCATACTTTTTCCAAGTTTGGCGAATAATTTCTTAATTTGTGTACGCTACCTATGCTTTTGTAGGCGTACATATTACCCCGTAAGTATAGGGAATGCAGACGTTTGTAAAACAATTCTACTGCCAGAGAGATGGAAGTATGTATCTGTTTAGTTAGCTGCCAGCAAGACCAACTAATTAAACAAAAAATTAATTTATCTGTTTTGGATTTTATTGAGCGAAATTATTCTATTTCGACAATTGTACATAGGGACACATAATTAGTTGTATCTCTTCTGTATTATACTAATATTTTTTGTATTTTAAAATTCTATTGCTTCATCCTGACTCCAATTTTCATCATTTTGAACCCAGTTAGGAATCCATTGACTCCGCCGTCGAAAATGGAGCCTGTAAGATTTGTGGTCATGAAAACTACAAACTGTTAATATGCAAAATATCGGGGATGGATTACCTGTACTGTAGTAACCTAGTAGGTAGGTAGTAGGTATTTATTGATCAATATTTAACATCATCGATCACAACAATTACAATTCATTTCCAATTATTCCATA
>JAQFYB010007527.1:0-10734 GCA_034694085.1 Pogonognathellus longicornis
GGCATGTATCAATCACATATTAAAGTTTGGGGGATTTTCTGGTTCCATGAAATTGCAAGCCATTCCGTGCGCCCCTCATTGGGCTATTTCATTAAAAGATCTGACCACTTAAATGGCAGCCTTAATAAATTACATGCCTATATAGTATTTACATTTTCCTAAGAATATACTTACTTGTGTAAATATATTCTTGAATTTTGAGTAAATTAAACCTTTGTAAATTCTACTAACTCATAAGTATGGAATGCAAACGGGAAATGCCTTAGTCTATTTCATCATTACTTGTCAAACATGCAGTACTCTAGGATTTAACGTACTAGTCTAAATGTAGAAAAACTCATATTGATAACCTGTAATACAGAGTGATAATTATTGGCTTTCTTTTCTTATTTACACAATGTTCACAAAAATATTATAGATACCGCTTAGGTATTGTATTTTTCTTGTATGTTGAGGGCAAAGAAAGTAAGGACGGCATGCACTGCATCATATTTCGTGTTTACGAGTGCAAACAAACGGATTCTGTTGAGGCAAAGATAGTTTGATTGTAGTGCCGCTCCGACACTTACCTTGCCTTTGTTTGCATTGGGGGTTTGTGCATTGTTAAAAGTGAGTTGAGTTCTAGGCGTTGAGCTGATGGTATTATGATGTTGTTGCTAACAGGAGCCAAAACAAATGTTTTAAGTGAAAAGACCCTGCTTAATAAATCCTTTCAGTATTCAATGGTCACTTTTACTTAAGATCTTTGTGCTTCATAAAGTTCCAAACTACCAGTCACTCATCGTAAGTCACTTCAGCATAACAGCAAACAATTCTCAGCTCAAGTTCCACTAAATAACTGTGGAAGGTTCCTCAATGAGTCCTCCACCAGGATTATGCTCCAAAAATGCAAACACACTCGACTCAACCTTTGTTCATTATTGAGAATAGCAGTCTTTTCTACGAAATATAACAATGTAAATAGCTGGATGTGGACTGAATGCTTACACTGTAAACATTGTCATTATTACTTAAATATTATTGTCACAATAATACATAATATTATGTGGGGGAATAATTGAGTAAGAATTCTGAAGTCTCTTTATATTCAACTGCACTTATGAACGGTCTATTATCTCCAGTGGCTATCCAGACTTCCGTGGGCCCTGGTTACAATGCCTACTTTTCGGCTTAAAAGGGCCTTTGATTATTAAATTTACATACAATAAATATAAATAATTATCAAATGTTTTAAGTATGCTTTACTTTTGTTTATAGCCAGGTTTTGGTTTTGGTATACCAAAATCCTAATATTATGAGGTATTAATGTGCTTATTATCACGAGCAGCAAAAAAATTGAGCTAATTTGGAATACAATCAAACTTAAAAAGTTAAAATTTGCGCGTAGTGTAAGAAATTTCTCAATTTTGTGTAGATTTACCCTAAAATATTTCCTTTTTGTGATTTCGGGGGAGGGGCAATTGTCCCCTTGGTCACACTGGCCACACGAGTGTATCATATTGAATCCTGGAGTAGGCCCCATGACTTGGGGGCCCTGGGTTAATGAACCTCCTCGTTCCACAGTGGTTTAGCAACTGATGATCTCAAACAGGAACATGTTCCACTATCAATTCTTTTGCTACCTGCATAAATAAAAATAGGAAATAGAATTATTATACTAGTGTTTACTCATTTTTTATTTCCGTTTTATGAATGATTATTGTATATATAAAGGGAAGAAAATGGATCGAATTTTTTAATATTTATTTGTTCAAAATTGTCTTTGAAATATTCTTTTAGACCACATGGGAATGTTTATTAGGTACCTGTTAGAAAGTAAAAATGGTGTGGAATAAAATTGTCCATTGTTTCCCTGCTCTTCATTGCTTCATCTCTACTAAAATTGCTTGTAGCAATTAGTTCTGTAATACTATGTTTATTGTAAAAAAGTGGCTATACAACTTTTAGTATTCCCTTAATGATGTTACGTATAACAGGGCCATTCAAAATTGGACATACATTAAATATCTACAAGACGGCTTCTGTTGTTTTAAGCTCGCGTGGCTTGAGGCGATATTTCATGCTATGAAATAGCTACATCACATCATCACTACACTACGGACGAAACAAAAATAATAATTTGAATATTTCTGAAATATTTGATTAATTTTCTAATGTTTATAAATGTACATAATAAATACACGCTTAGAGAATTATTCATTTGTATCATGTTTCATTTCTTGAACAATGGCTGCTCAAATTGCATAATTGAATGTATTTCGAGTACACCTTGTTGTGAGGTTCGAACCATAAATTAAAGTCAATTCTGAAATAAAACATTTTGCTTAATAAATGTTTGTTGTATTGCTGGGAGTAAAACGAAAGTTAGAGTTTGTTCATGTGTCTCTATGATTTGCGTGAGTATGGATTGAGTGTTTGGAGCATAACTACAACAGGGTATTAGCTTACAGAGTTGTTCTTGCAGTATGTGTTGTTGGGTTGTTTTTGTAGTTTGAGCTTTAGTTGTAGTTTTTACTTTTAGTTGTGTTTCA
Source organism: Pogonognathellus longicornis (assembly GCA_034694085.1). Lineage (NCBI taxonomy): Eukaryota > Metazoa > Arthropoda > Collembola > Entomobryomorpha > Tomoceridae > Pogonognathellus > Pogonognathellus longicornis. Next base: position 2,532 of record JAQFYB010007527.1, read on the forward strand.
GTAAGTATGGCTGTTGGTTGTTTGTTGGTGCTGTTATTTCCTGCTCGTATAGGGCACTTTATACCGGGACAGAATTTATATTTTATGCCAGGAACTAGAATTCTAGAAGAACAAGAATGTGAAGAAAGTAATGTTGGGCAGCGAGGAGAGTTGAGTCAGTTTACTCATTGTCAGTTGAGTTGAATAGTGTGTTTTAGCCATGTGGCCAAGCTCCCAGAGTGGAGTTTTCTAACTTCACGGCAGATTAGCCGTCAAGTCTGGTCAGAATGGATTCAGTCAACCGAGAAGATGAGAAAGAAGGGAACATTGAACCGGGCAGGCAAGGCAACGAATACAAAATAATATGAAATTCTCTGTATGGTCTTCACGATATAACCAACATCTATACCAACACTCTTCCCACTTACTTCTACAACAAATACATTCAGTCTCACTCCCAATCACTCTCTCTCGTCTTCCTTCAAACTCAAAATCTCATCATATCTCTGCCTCTTGTCCGTCTCCAGTCTCCGTCTCCACGCTATGTCCACAAAACACCAACTCCTTCCAGCCATTTTCTTTCACGTTCTGTCTCCTACAACCAAAACCAAACAACCTCGAAACACAATTTAAACTCACTTTTATTTTCCTCCAATGACCAACTTAATGTAAATAAATATTATTCTACAATGTCTTAAGACACTCATCTTAAAAAATGTTGCCCCCTATATAATATAACCTGCACTACATAATAAGCATACCTAATTTTCAACAATCAATAAATAATCACAGAAAACGATCATCATGTTGAAATTATTGACAGACACAACATATATTTATTAAACCATGACAACCTTGAGTGGAATTACAATTATATTTGAAGAGTATTCAGATTCTATATGTATAATTTCATAATTCATATGGATTTCTATGAAAATGGCATTCAGAAATCCTTGTATCATTTTTATAATTCTGAAATTCCGCCAGCAAAAGCTTGTGAATGGTATGTTGAACATTTGAGGCAATATTATTATATTATGATAAATGGACAAGTATGCGATTGTGGATAGACTTTTTTCTTCCACAAATTGTGATTGCAAACCTATTAATAACCATTTTAAAATAGATTGAGAGACTAGCTTAGTGTTCAAGAATTACCAAGTAGAAAGTACACAATAATGCAAAGTAATATGCAACGCAACGCAACCAACTTGATGATATTTGTTTAAGAGTTTCCGTATTAAAATCTAACGAAAAAGCAAGTACGTAGCACTCTAAAATAGGAGCATGAACACCGAAAAGTAAAAAGTTTTAGCGTGTATGCAACAACCGTATTCGTATGTGCATGCATGGTAGTTTGGTAGTGATGTGTATAATGGTATATAATATAATAGATCGGAAATGAGAATGCTTGAATGGAACTATACCGGGAAGAATGATATTGTTGATTTCATTCATGGCATTTGTATAGTTGGTCTATTTCTATGGAATAAAGACAGAATAGAACGAACCAGTGGTTCTCATTATAGTTGCTGTACAGATAGTTGTAGGTACTTACTTATTATTTACTAATGTCTCATCTCAGCCTTTGTTGTCATTGTGTGCAATTGGACTCCAATTGACTGACTCTGTAGATTGACTCAAATTAACTTGAAACTGAGAAGGGTATTTAGTATTTACTAGTTAGAGTTAGATATTATACCTAATACAGACTTATATAATAAACTATAATATTGGCTGCACTTAATATTACATGGTAAGGATGCATGCTTTATTCTGATGTCATCCTGATGAGAGCCCTGACCCTGACCCATCCACACTACACTGTACACTTGTCTGATACATTTAGAACAACACACCGCTCTGTCTGAAATCACGAGAGCGTGTTTCCTGAATGCACTGCAGTCGTTACAAAATGTAAGTAACTTGCATGCTTCATATCCGTTGTCAAGAAAATAAGGCGATCCTCTAATGAGACATTGATTGGAGCACTCTTGATACTCTTGAATGCAACATTCCTTATTTGTGGCAATGTCATAAATTCAGAATCATTATAGGTATGTACATAGAATCCCTGACTATTGTAATACATTAATACATACTCATTGTCGCATTAACAAATGTTAAATGTCAAACTAACTATGAGCATTTTCTGCCAACAGTCCTTTAGTAAACAAACACTTCTTGCGCAATTTACATACAAAGTTTAGTAAAATGCAGTCTTCAATTTTTAGATGACATATCCCTATTTTTCTCAATGGCATTAATTTCCGGTAGCTTTTCAATAACTACCTGCATTCACATCGTTCCTAATAATAAAATGTCAAACATAGAATATAGCACGTTGCATATTTACCAAAATTATTCTCTACCATGTTTTACTTTCTGGATTCGACGTATAAACTTAATATTTGAGACCAAGAAGGTATTTGCATGGTTATTTAAGTTGCTATAAAATATGTAGTGTTGTAAGTATAGATATACATACATATTATAGAAAAATATGAAAATAATTATTGGAAATTGGAAATGATTTATTGCTTGTGCGTTTTAAAGACCCGAGTTGTCTTTGTTTACAAACAGGAGTACAATTAAATAAGCTGTCGCATAAGAATAAAAGACGAAAACGGAAGTCCATGTGTAAACCCCGGCCTCTGCCCCATGCCATGTACACGAACAAAACAGTAAAGGGCCAAGCTGAATACACTGGGAATAAATAAGCAAGTCTGAATCGATGTTCTGACTTTGGCCGATTATAGTTCATAACGGAAGAACAGAGCTGTGATCTCTTGATTGCACTGCACTGCTCCCTTATACATCATCCAATTCAACTTTCAATACTGCTGCCCGAATGATAAGATGAAAGGATGTAATATGAAATCTAACAGCTCAGCACGTGCTCCCAAATCAATTTCAAGCTTTGCTACAATCAAATTTCTGGCTTGGTTCAATGAGTATCATCGCTCAGCAAACTTAAGTTGGCCAACAATATAATAAATAATTACCCTCTCTACAACACTACGAAACTTTATTCTTCGCCACCTTCATAACAACATGCTATATTATAATATCCTCATTTTATTACAAACAAAACCGGACAAATACATCAACTTTTTATGTTTTTATTCAAACACCATGAACCTGACTTCATATTTTAACTACCTGCTACTTATGCACTCTTATATTAATTATGAATGAGAAAATGATTAATTGTTAATAAATGTTATACAAAAACGAAATTGAGAAAATAATTTCATTTCAATATGTGTCGCATGTACCATTTCAGACTCGATTATTATTATGAAAGTTCTGGGGAAAATTGTATGGTTAAAATAATATGGTGTATGTAGGTGTGGATATAAAGGCATATTGAAAAAGTTTGTAAGAGAAAGGAAAAAAGAAAGAAACGGAGAGGGTGAGAATGGGAGGTGGCAAAAGGATGGAAATGCCATATGTCGACACAGACTCAGCTCTGCGTCTCATTCCAGTTTCTTCCAGTGGTGTTCCATTCGATTCCAGTCCAGAAATTTAGACTGTAAATATCGTAAATATATAGCACACGTGCGTGGTGTGTAATACATACATGGTAATATACGAATGACAATACATATGGGTGCACATCTACCATTACCACACACACACACACACATACACAGAGTATTTTTGTAGCCATGCAAGAAGAAACCCTACATTTCTAAAGCACGTTGCATCTTCCGTCTCCGATCCGAGAGACTTTAGACAAGAAAGAGATGAGGAAAGAGTTCAGCTCACGCTTCAAGGAACCGTTCTGGAATTTCCTTCATTCCTTTTCGTACCGGGTCTTTCTAAACCTCCCTCTTGACTCGCTATGCTTTCTCCTGCACAAGTCGCCGGATTGGATCGAATGTATCTTGTTCTTGTTACAAGAGATGAATTCAAAGACGCACACAAAGTCCTATACCTCAATGCCACTCACCATACAATTCTAATTATTATAACCAGCCAAAACATCGCCTATTCCATTCTCTGTGGAATGGCTAGAATAATATTCCCCATAGGATGGGATAAAACTCTATTGCCTCCAATAGCTCTTTTTGTGCTCACTCGAGCTGCTGCCATCCTTATTCTTCAAGCAGTGTAAATTAAAATGCACTTTCCACTAGACGCTCACTGGTTAGTGCTCCACTTCTTTTGTTCCAACAACGCAAATCGCTTTTGCTCCTTACTTCTGTTTTTGCCTTACACCATTTCTATGCTGCGCTGAGCATCGTTTAAGTAATCGAATCAAGTGCACTGTTAGCACTATTATTATACTACATTATATTATTCAAACCAGGAATTACCATTTTTCTTTGGTGTGTGTACCTCAATACCTAGTAATACAAATATTAGCAATCAAATCTTCTATAAGGCAGTTATAAACATTCCTGGAATCAGATACACTCTTTTAAAATAAGTGTATAGCTTAATAACATCAATGATATCAAGTACCTATGGGAAGGAAGTTATAGCTAGAAATAGAAAGAATGCGTTAGAATAAATACTAATAATATATAGGGACACCCTTTATAACAAGCACAATTAATATTTCCACTGTTGTGAAAATATGTTAGAAAAATTTAGGTAAAACACTGAACATTTCCATTTAAAAATGCCGGGAAAAAATCTCATTGCATAATTTGACTGCGAAAAATGAATATTGTGTTTCGTATAACTTTTTGAGTTACATAATACAATGTTTAAGAAGACATACTATACAATAAATGATGGATTTGAATTGTTATGTAAAATGAATGATATCCTGTGTGATACTTTGTAGTGCTGGATTTTCGTTGTTATACTATTTTAGTGTGGTGAATCGTAAATGTGGAGAGGACCATTGTATTATTGTTATTGGAGGACGGGGTTGTATGAAATCATTTGAGCGTGTCTTTGAATCTGTGCGATTTTTGATGATTTTTTATATTTAGGGGTAAAGTGATTAGACGGATGAAAAATGAGGGTTAATAGGAGTCTGGAATATTGTGTTGTCTTCCGCGATAGATCTTCACACTTCCGGATTTTGCCGGAGTGCATTGTTGGTCGTTTGAATGGATGTACAATAGAGGTAAAGTAAAAGTCATGTCATTTATAAAAGGAGGACGAGTTAAAGTTAAGGAGGGTGGAGGTTTGAGATAGGAAAACAGTGAAAAGAGAGGACAGCAAGGGCGACATGGGAGAACGGATGAGGAATGATCAGGAAGTCGCTGAGTGTGAGTGTGCAGAAAATGATGCGCTCCTTTAATTCCCTTTCTGCCTTTCTACTCCACTCCTTCTATTTAGTCTCACCCGGGTTATGTTTCGTTATAATATTCTTCTCCCAATTCCGTCTTGTTCACTATTCTTCACCATATTCACCGAAAAGCAATATTATTTACATCAACCAAACAGTCATGATACGTTGTGGGTGTGTGGGAGCATGGTGTAGAAAATAAAATACTATAAAATACTCTATAGGTGGTATTCTCATATTCCTCACACACAAAACGGCTCAGGAGGGTTATATGCTAAAATCCTTCGTTGATATGATGTCTAATGCTTTACAACCTTTGCTCTTGGCTTTGCTTCTGTACAACACGCTGTAGTTCCTTCTGTTGTATGAAATGAGATTTTGGATGCTATATGCTGTCATGTCGTGTCGACACACAACACTACTGGTCGTGTACTCTTCATCCTTGTCGTCGTTTTCATTTGGCTTTAACTGAAAAGAGAGATGAAAGTTGAATGTGAAATGCTGTCATGCCTTCGGTTGCTTTTCGCTAAACTCGATATTATTTCAGAGTGTGACTGGGACGGAAATGAAAAGTTTGAAATTATGCAAACGCGTGTACAGTTCACATAGTCTAGGCTCTACATGAGGATGAGTACAAGGGAGATTAGAAGATTCGAACAGACAATAATATTTTCACATACCTCTCATCCATATTTCCCTTCTACAAGGCAAACAGTGTTTTATGTATATGCAGTAGTACTATGTGGAGCTTTGTGTACGTATGTAAATGAAATGGTGTCAGCATGGCATCTCTCTATCTTGATATACAAACTCTACATCACAAAATCACAAACAACCACTCGCTCTTTCTCATCTCAACACCAACGTCTACTTTTGATTTTCTATGGAAAATCTTGTCTCTTCATCTTTTATCAGCTGCTACCTCCAAACAATATTCAATGCACCCAGTTCATTTCTTCATTTCATTTCTCCATTCTCAACTTCTCTTCCCATTTCATGATGCAATGATATCATATCAAACTGAAAATACTATTCCCAGTTTTCTTCAATATCAAACTTTTCCCACTAGCTTTTATTGTAATACACAGCTGCTGACATGTAATGACGTAATACACTTCTGTTAATCAATAAGTCAAAATAAACTAACAATATTTATCATGTTAATGGAAACATCTTATAAATATGATTGAAAAGATATATTACACTATAACGACTTATAGGTAATTTATAATATTTTGCAATGTGTGTCATTGCTTTTAAAAATATTCATGTTTATTGGAAATGAAATTGTGATTTTTGTATCTGTTATTAGTTATGGATAGATGTGTAGGGAAGGTGACAATACACCTACCTACTTATTACACCTTAGTATTACATTATTTTTTAATCGCCTGAAGTCTGTGATTGATGCATTAATCAGATATTAAATTCGTTTATGGGCGTCATCAAACACTGAAGTTGTCAGATGAAGGTTAAGGACATAATAAAACTTGTGTAATTGAGTGCAGAAAGTGAGAACGACGAGTGGAATTGAACAAAGCGGAAATAAAAATGGAGCTATAAACGTCCAACGTTGTCTTGAAGGAATAAGATAAAAATCAATGCGGAAAGAAAAGTCAAACAATTTTATTGCATGTTCACAAACGATACACGACATATTGGTTATAGCATAGCCGTATTCAGGGGGTGGGCAATAGGGAAATTCCCCCATCCCCAAAAACCCCAAAAAAAGAGGTTATTTTGCCCCGAAATGGCAAAATATCGCGAAATTTTTCGCGCCACGCGCGAATTTTATGCATTTTAAGTTGATTCTGATCTATATTTGCTCAAATTTTTGCGCGATTGTTGATACATATGCACCTAATGTTTGGAGTTCCCCCCGAAATCGATTTCTGGATACGGCCGTGGGTTATATTCATTAGTCTCAATGATGTATGTTCATGCAATTATATTAAAAAAATAACAAACTGGGAGCTATTTCGATAACGAAGGAGTCTCCAATGCGAAATGCATACTTGGTCACCCCAAATCAGGGTAACACACCACTGAAAGCCGAGCGCAAACGTATCACAGGAATTCGCACTGCCCTCTTCGGGGGCGGGGCCAATGACGTCAGTTATAAGGGATGTGGAAATATTTACATTTTCTTGAAGGGACATATCCCTTCTACAATTGCTATATTATTTTGCACCCAGAAACCGTCTTCCGGGTCAGACTGGGGTAGAAAGTTGACATAATTTGGCAGAAGACTGCAAATCGGCTATGACTACATCCCTAAGGGCCAGGGATGCTCATGAAATTTCGAGGAGCCAGGGGGGGGGGGGTTGGTGAATGACCAATACCAATTTGCTAGAGATGGTTTTCTATGACATAAAGTAATATAGTCGTTGTATATACAGTCCTACTTTCCCAACGCCAGCAGGTGGGGCCTGGGACGCATCCAGGTCACACATCACATTTGGGTGAGAGCAAGACTAGAGCAAAAACTTGATCATTATATGCCACTTTCACGGGTGCAGCGAAAAAATTGATTTTGCTTTTCTTGCATAGGGGCCCCAAATTTATTGAGTTTATAGTTACGAAAATATAAATTAAATTAAATTAAATTAAATTAAATTAATGGAAAATATAAATGCAGTCCCAAAATATCAAGAAAACTTGAGAAAACTTTTTAATGAAGAAGAAACTGCGAAGAATCCGCGGCCTCATATTGTGTTGGTATTTTGCGACTGTGTTGTTACTAGAGTGACGAAATCAAGAAAACGCCTCTAAAATAAAACTACAATTTCGATGGCCTAATCTTGAAACAACGTATCTTAATTTCCAACTGGAACGGTTGACAACGTATCTTCATTTTCCCTTGGAACGGTTAACCACGTATGTCGTTTTCTAACTAAATTGGTTAACCACGTATCTCGTTTTCCTACTGCAACGGTGAACAACGTAACTCAAATTTTGACTAAAAGCTGTTTT
>JAQFYB010007528.1:0-10731 GCA_034694085.1 Pogonognathellus longicornis
ATGTATCAATTACATATTAAAGTTTGGGGGATTTTCTGGTTCCATGAAATTTCAAGCCATTCCGTGCGCCCCTCTTTTTTAAAAGTCACACGTGGAAAAATATTTTTTGTCGAGTTTTGTTATTCATGCTCGGTATAGCATTCTTCTGAGTGAGTCAGTTTACGGCTGGCATATTGCACGTATTGACACAGAGGTTGCTTTTGTAATTGTTATAATAGGAACAGACTGAAAAAAGTAATAATAGTGACAGAGATCAGAAACAAAGCTATGAAGCTCGTTAAATATTTACATGTAGCGCATACAGTTCCATTTCATATTGGTAATGCTAGCTTTTTAGTGCTATTGATTAGTAGATATGTTGTCTCAATTTTTTATGTTCACCCTTCTCGCTTCAGATTATTTGGTCAGGCACTCCAAGTCAGAATGATTAAATGTAAACGCAAGATAATTATTGTTTACATACGAAATAAATAATTTTCTCGTGCGCAAACTAAGAATAAAAATAATTTTATCAATTACAAACTTAGTTAGAAGCAAATGATATTTCTACAAGTATGAAATACAATATCATATTATTTTCTTATTGATTACCTTCATTACATCGTTTAACTGTTAGTAGTTAAATAGTTACTAGTTAGTGTGAAAGTTGTATATGCTTAAGATAAGATGTTGTGCCCTATGTACGATTTCGAGTATTTGTGAGAATTTTTGCTTATCATCTTCGTCCGCTGTTTACAGATCTGATTCACTGATATTGTGAAACATATCTTGTATGTGATGTACATTATGCATTCAACGTATTTAAGGGATGTGTGTTTCTTGTTTATAGAGAACATATTTAATATTACGAATCACTTAGGTATACCATGTTCTTGATACGGGACAGGATAGCTAGTTCTCTGAATATTCAAATGAAATGGCACTGCCAATATTTAAACGAAGTATTGTATATTTATGCTTAGCAAAGATTACTGTGGATTTGATTGTAAAATATTCATGTGATTGTGATATCATAGTGTATTCTCATTTTATTTTATTTCCCTCTCCAGAAAAAATCTTATATTATTACTATTTTTTTGCAGGCTGTGTGTTAATCCAAATACTAACTCATTGAAATGGATCCTTCCAAAAATCCATCCGTTCCTCATGATACCGGTCCATCGAGGAGAATTTTACGAGAAGATCGAAACGTAATTATATAGCTTATTTTTTATGACTAGCTTGTACTGTATATTTTATATTTGTACTCCAGTATTCTTTCACTAGCATTCTCTAATGTATTCAAAACTTTTTTAACTTGCAGTTGAATGTAATTAATATTTAATATGTTACATACTTATCAAATAACTTGCCATTCTTATGCAAACACATTATATTTATATATACCCTTTAATATAATCCTTTTCATTTTTATTGTTTGAAATAAAATAGCTAAAATTCATACAAAGCATTCTATGTTTATGTCACTAGACATTGAAATGTGAAACTAAATATCTTTTTATTTGTAATGCGTTCTTATACTTAATTCAATGAAATATCAAGAGCTCTATTTTAATGTTCATATTCATTCTAACCTATTGGTTTGCTTTAATGTGAAAATAATCTGTTATATGATTTATATCAATTTACTTTGATCAAGCCATTTAAACTGAATGCATTTTGTTTAATACAAATTAACAATAGATTTAGGATTATTAACAATCATTAAATTGTATTTCTATATTTTCTCGGTTAGATTGACGACGATGATTCGTCTTATGATGATGATACTTCTTTTTTGTCGGAAATGATTGACGATGTAACTCTTGCATCAAACAATGAATCTAATGACCGGTTTAGCATGGCGCTTCTGAACGAACCAGACGAGCCCACGACGGATACAAGGCAGTATGATGAACGGGATTATCAATGTGAGTTTTGATCCAAAAATAGGAAATTATGATAGAAAAATTTACAGTGTCCGTGTGGTTGGTGGTAACGTATATTTAAATCTTGTGTTAATCATTCGTTTTGTCTTTGAATTCAGCTCACAGACGTGAGAGCTTTCCTCATACCCACCATCCGTTAAAGCCTATTCATTCTCGCTCGATGCGTAAAAAATTATCTATTGCCCGACCGTCCGACGTTGTTGAAGAGCTTGCCAGCGGATCGGAAAGTCCTAACAAGGGAGTACCATCTGCACTACAAACTTCGCAATCGGCCATTCAAATGGGAACATTTTTTGAAGGCACTGATGAAATGGATGAACCGTTTGAATCTTGCCCTTTGCTCGAATAGTATGTTTTTCGTTGTTAAAATATTAGAACAGAGATTATCTAGAGAAGTATTAATGTAGTCATGTTTTGTACAAAACTGTATCAAACTTCATTTCAGTGGGTTCGACTTACCCAGCTTTGGACTAACAGGAAATGAACAGCAACAACAGCCTGGATCCAGTAGTGATTTTAACATACAAGACACTACAACTAAGAAAGTGCAGTTTGAAGTCGGTTAGTTGCATAATACCAAGCTCTAATCCATCGATTAATTCAAATCTGTTTCATTGAATTATTTTATATAGTAAAATAATATATATGAACTTTGTTAAAGGAGGAGAACCCATCAGTGGATCTGATTTGTACAGCCAGGAAAGAAGAAAACATAAGTAAGTTATGAATGGCAATCGTAGTATCGGTATAGTCAGAGCTCTGTATACATTCCCATCTCAGTATGCGCTATAGAATTCATAGCCCGTGATTAAGGGGTTGTGAAAGTAAATTGTAGCCAAACCAAAGTAAATACATACGACAAGAGAACTGTTTGCTAATGAACGTAATTATTTTTACGCTTTTGGTCATCTCGTTATATAAAACATGAAAGTCAAAGAGAATGACACAATTATTGTAATATATATACAAACTTTCATGAAACTTAATATGCTTCTTTGTAACTGAGAAAATTGTATGGTGTATATTATTGCAAACTTGCATTGAAGAGAAAAAAATTGTAAGCGCAATCAGTTCTTTTGACTGTAATCAGTATCATGTTTCAATCCTAGTATAAATAATCGGTTCCTGGAATTTATATTCCTCTGGTGCTAGACATTTCTGTGTACCATACACTATTTAATAAAGAGACTAATAAGTTTCGTTTACAAGCAGATTCTAGCCAAATAATTTTTTCAGTTTGTTAGCTGAATTGTACAAAATAGTATGCAATGATATTTATTCTTAATTTAGAACTCACCGATCTCACAAGTATGAGAACCCTCAATGGAGACTTCGACAAGGATCCCAAGTAGTAGATAACAGCACTCCTCTTATGTTGCTGGGAATGAAAGATAGAGATCCCAACTTGCCAGATTTAGATCAAGACGATTTGACAAGTACGTAGTCTACTTAATAACTTGTTTAATTTGTAGTGCTATTTTGCTTTTTCTATTGTAAATAACTAAGAAAATGTTTTAAATATAACTTAAAATTGCAGGTCACAGATATGAAGACAATAAAGGCTTTCGTCGACATCGGTTTTTCCCCAAAGGACAGGATGACCCAACAGTGTTGACGGGAAAGTCTGTCAGATTTGATCATAAACCACACGAAATTTTCGTGGAATTGAGTGTTTTGTCTACAATAGATGACAAGCATATGTGGAGGGTATTTAAATAACTGTTACACAGTAATTTATTACAAAATCCCAAACTATTTACGATACAAACCAATATTTTATTATGATGTATTTTTAGGAAATGGCTCGTTGGATTAAATATGAGGAGGATGTAGAAGAGTTGGCTGACAGATGGGGAAAGTAAGTAAACGATAGAGTATTTAATATCCCTTAAACACATAGAGTACACAAGAATGTACGTGAGAGATTAACCATTGGACGACTCACGTCATGCGTCACGTCAAAAGAATGATCGTTTTAGAATTTCTCGATTCTTTGGTGATTGTTAAATATAAAACGATTTGTTTTATTAGACCTCACGTAGCCTCACTCAGTTTTCATTCGTTGATAAACCTAAGAAAATTGATTGAAATGGGAGTGTGCTTACTGGATTTGGAAGAACGGGATTTACCTGGAGTTGCTTACCGTGTTGTAGAGCAGATGATAACGGATGACCTCATTCGGGCGGAAGATAAAGGAAGTGTTATGAGGTCTATTTTACTGAAACATAAGCACGTCAACGAAAACGAAGGGGGCTGGCGATTTAATCTTAGACGCAATACCCAAAGCGGTAGTCTTACTAGTCTACACGCTGTTCTGGAAGACAGAAGATCTAAAGGTTCTATTTCTGAGGGTATGGGACTTACTCGACGCAACAGTGCCACTTCGAGATTAATACACGAATCTTTGGGAAATGGGCATAATGGCCATCATCCGCTTCAGGAAGAGCAATCTCTGCCGTTGTCACCCAATGGCCAACATGTAGCGGTGAGTTTGATTAACTTGTTTTTATTGTTATACTTTAAAAAAATGTCATTTTTACTTATAATGTCGATTTGTGTTACGTTTTAAGGTGGATTTAAACAAATTGATGATGAATATGTCAGAAGAAGATTTAAAATGGGTAACAAATAAAGAAAGCATTTTGAGAAGAATTCCAGTTGGTTCTGAAGCATCCATTGTCATGGTGGGAAAAGATGATTCGTTGGAGCAACCAACAATGGCATTTGTTCGATTGGCCGAAAGTGTTTACATGCCAAATATAACAGAAGTTTGTGCTCAGTACTTTACTTAATATCTTGCAATGTTTTGTTATTTGCTTATACGCCTTAATTATGAGTTTTTTTTAAACATTTTAGGTTCCTATCCCAGTGAGATTTGTTTACATTCTACTTGGTCCTAGTTCGCTGGATATGGACTACAAAGAAATTGGTAGATCGATTTCCACTTTAATGTCCAACAGGGTAAGTTTATTAATGACTAACACCAAAAGTTAAGTGTAATATATTATATATCATGTGGCTTTGTCTCATAATTTGAAGTTAAATTCTCCCCTATGACTATGTTTACAGCACTTTCATGAAATAGCTTACAAAGCTATGAATCGTAAGAATCTGTTGAAGGGAATACATGAGTTTTTGGATGAAAGTATTGTACTACCGCCTGGAGATTGGGATGTTGACATGTTTCCATTTGACGGTAAGATTTTGTGTATTCAATGATCGTAAACTCATGGATGATATTTTGTTTTTGAAATCGACTTGAATTGGATGTTTTAACATTTTTAATGTCATTTGTTTCCTTCACAGATCTCAAAGAAACAAGCCAAGCTCTGCGTAGGAGAACCGAAAAACGAAGGTCTATTGCACAGAAAGGTGTACTTGAACCCGCGGATGCTGCCGATGGACCTCCATCAGATGATGATTTTGACCCTTTAAAGAGGACGCGGAGACCATTTGGCGGAATGATAAATGAAATTCGTAATCGGTACCCGCTTTATTGGTCAGACATAAAAGATGCTCTCAACTTTCAGACTATCGCTGCGATCATTTTTATATATTTCGCTGCTGTTTCTGGAGCTATTGCATTCGGGGGCATTTTAAGTAAGATTCATTTCTTATTAACGTGTGTGTGAGTATTTCTAAATTGTAGAACATATATTTTATAATCAAACGGGTATTTTTTAGGTACTAAAACAGAGCAAAATATTGGAATATCGGAGACACTTATCTCTTCAGCAGGAGCGGGTGTATTTTTTTCATTATTCGCTGGACAACCTTTGATTATTGTAGGACCGACAGCTCCTTTGCTCTTATTTGACGAGAGCTTGTATAAAGTACGTGAATCAATTGTTATAACACACAATACCAAATTTTGTTTACTTGGTTTCAGTGATAGATGGATTTATATTACAATTTTTCGTTTATTTTAGTTTGCTACAGATCAAAACATCAACTTTTTAGGGCTGAGATTTTGGATTGGAATTTGGATAAGTGTAATAGGACTTTTAGTTTGCGCGTGTGAAGGAAGTGTAGTGGCTCGGTACATAAGTCGTTTTACCCAAGAAATTTTTGCTGCGTTGATTTCCTTGCTTTTTATTGCAGAGGCTGTTTTCAATATAGTCAAAGTAATTTAAATCCTAATTTTAATACCAATTTACTGTACAAAGTGTTTGTTTTGCAGAAATGGTCTACATTTGTTGAATGTTTTTGTCAGATTTATGAATCTCATCCGGTTATGAAAACATATGGTAGTTGTAACACCAGCGATGATCTAAATATGTAAGTAGAACAGCCTGAATGAATTGACCTACCTATTGAACTCAACTATAATATGTTCATTTCAAAAACATTAAATTAATTTGTATATTAATAGGACCTTTAAACTAGGCGCAAAGGAACCGAAAGTACCAACTCCTAATACAGCACTTCTCTCTACCGTATTATGCGCTGGAACATTTGCTATTGCTTATGCATGTAGAGCCATTAAAACAGGCAAATTTTTTACTGAAACTGTAAGTACACTTACGTTTAATAATTCATTTGATTGCTTCATTTGAAATTCTAATAATAGAAAGTATTTCAATTTTTATTACATACTAAATGTATTATATACGTACCTAACCTACTTATTTCTAGATTCGTAAATTTCTGGGAAATTTTGGAGTTCCTTTGGCTATTGGAGTTATGGTAAGTGTGATGCCATAAAGTTATGTACATTGCAGTATCGAATTGAAACTAACCAAATGCGACTATTTTAACCTTAAATATCTATGATTAGGTTGGAATGGACAGAATGCTTCATGAAAAAGCCGAAACAGATAAGCTAAATGTTCCCCCTGGTTTGTCGAACACTTTAGATTCACGAACATCGTGGATTGTGCCGATGAATGAAGTTCCTCTAGAAATAGTATTTATGGCAATACTCCCAGCCTTATTACTGTTTATGTAATAAAATATACAGATAATTTCAATGTTGAGAAGATAAATCATGATAGAATAACAATTTCAACTAATGTATTGCACTTTTTATTTCAGTCTTGTATTTATGGAAACTAGCATTTGCTCTTTGATAATTGGAAAGAAGGACCAAAAACTTAAAAAGGGGGGCGGTTTCCATTTGGACATACTCTTGATTTCCATTATTAATGCCGGGAGTAGCGCCATTGGTGGATGTTGGCTGTGTGCAGCTACAGTTAGAGCAGTAACACACACTTCAGCGCTAACTGTGTTCTCGACTAACAATCCTCCTGGAGAAAAACCTACAATTCTTGGAGCAAAAGAACAAAGAGTGTCTGCGTTTACTGTTTCTCTTTTGGTGGGACTATCGGTGCTTATGTCTCCTGTACTAAAGTTGATTCCTACGTCTGTATTGTTTGGTGTATTTTTGTATATGGGGATTTCATCTATGTCCGGAATTCAATTTTTCGAAAGATGTGGTTTATTGTTAAAACAAGTTCAAAATCATCCTCAGGTGGGTAACAATTTATTTACACACAATTGAAGTTAAATCATAGACTGGTTGATGGTTAAAAATATAAATTATTCCTTAATTTTAGATTCCGTATGTGCGTCGGGTTCGGACTGTCAAAATGCATCTTTTTACCCTCATACAAATTATTGCTTTAGCCATATTGTGGGGAATCAAATACACACCTGCTGCGCTGATTCTTCCTTTCATTCTTATTTTGTTGGTGCCGTTTAGATTGTTTGTTCTAACTAGAATGTTCAAGCCAGCAGAATTAGCAGCAGTAAGTATAAAAGTATCTTGATTAATATTTCCGTTTATTCGTACTAATGTTATGAAAATTTTTAGTTAGACGCAAAGGGGTCTGATCCCCAACCTTCAAAAGGATCGCCGGAGGAACTCGACAGATTAGCTTTGGAAGCTCTTGTTGCGAAGAAAAATGACATTGGGGGTCGCGTACTTAATGGAAATAATCATCATGTTAATTTCCGATCTGTTTGATCTGAGAAGTCCATTTGTCCGGTGGTCCATTTGTAGCTTTAGTTAATTAGTGTTGACCAAATGAGGCTTAATAAAGCGAGGTGGTGATTTAGTATTAATACATGACATGTATGTGATAAGTGTGTGAAGTTAAGGTTGTTAGAGTAAAACATTATATTAGTATAGTTTATCAATTTACATGCAATACATTTGATTACTGTTTAAATCGTGTAGCATGAAACAAGATCTGAAAGATGTTGTATTGCAGTTTTGCTTAATATCAATTCATATTTTTGTAAACATTAGAAGATGGAAATACATTTGCATAACACAAGACAACGTTTACTGAAACGTAATTGTATTTAAGGTACAGAGCACACGAATACTACAAATGTTGGTAGGATAGGATTGAGATTACGTTTAATGTCGCAAATCTACGGTAATTTTATTTATATTCATCTATCTCATGCTGATAGTATAACAGAACAGTAACAGGAAAGAGTAACAAAATAAACTGAGGTCAAATGGAAATTATGCAATTAGAGAGGGAGGAATACGTTAGATGTTAGAAAATATTAGGCTTTAAAAGACTATAATAAAATATTATAAACGAAATATTCTAGGCATATTAAAAACTATTAACATTAGTTAGAATTTATAGTTATTATCACATTTTCAATGCAATTGTCGGTGTTTAGTTTTCAGTGTAGTGATTAGAAAGCAAGTAAAAGCTGTGTTAATTTTGATTTTGTAAATGAATTTTGCTCTTGGACATGTATTACTTACCTGACAGAGTAGCAAATGTACGGATTTAGTACTTTCAACTTTCAATGTGCTTCAAGATTTTTCTGAGCAATTAACATGAAAATGATTAATCTAATGCAATATAGTACATTTTCTCCTTTATAAATGAATCTATGTACAACCTAGGTACAACATACAATCGCAGCAACACTAAATGTCACAGCTCTATTGTATTAAAAAAAATAGAATTATATCAAAAAATAATTTTAAAAATATTAATGTTCTGTTTGAATGTATGCAATCTCGAATATTCATTCACTTCCAATGTACTCTCGTGTAGAAGACTGTAATGTAGAGTTTAGAGTAAGTAAGTAGCTTGCAGATAATAATAATAGTAACGAATATTAACATTCCTTTGATCTATGGTCTTTGTTGAGTAATTTAATGACTTTCTAAAATCCAGCTTTTTATAAAAGCGGTTATAGAATGTGGTTAGGGTTGGGGTTGAGACGGTTGAGTTGATATGGGTATGCCGGGGTGTTATATTATTATTGTCCAAACTATTGTGTTGTGTCGTTTTATCTTTTTTGTGTATGTTATACTGTATGTTATGAAATAAAACATATTTTGAAAGTAATAAACATTTGATCTACTAACAATAAGAGAAAAATAAGCCTCGCAAGCCAAACCTGTTTTACAATTATACAATGAGTCATTGTGTGTTATCAAATATGTTACTCACTAATAAGGACTTCAAAATCACAAGGATCAATTTGATTTTAAAGACTATGAACCACATTATTGTTGCAACAATTTCATTAAAAATGGCATCTCTGGCTATACATAGCTGATTATGTAAATACATACTTCAAGGCTATTTATTACGTTTTTTGCAATTATTTAGTCTTTAATAAAATATTGTATATTATATTAAGAGGTTGGTTTAATCAAATTCGTCCATGATCTGCTCAAGATTTGGGCAACTCCTCCAGTTCCCCCAAAGTCTTCAGTCTCCTTTTTCATGATGCAATGCACTGGAACGTTCGAATGGTTTGTACTAAATGCTGATGGAGCACGAGAATGAATATTGTGGAGCCAATTTCAAAATGTTGAGTATTCAAAACACGGCTTTCTTCTCAAACACGTGTTTCTGACATTTGCCCTTTTTGCAAATTATTATTTGTTAAAAAATAGCAATAATATTATAAAAATACAATTTTTTACGGCATCAGCTAATTCATTTAATACAAAATAATTTGACAAAAAATCCAGGTAATAAATTTTTTTGTTTAAACACACTTAAACGATTGCGAGCATTTATTTGTGTTTTTATTTTTTAAGTATTTACATCTATTTCATATTTACTCGACACACTCGACAAACACGGGTGACGGGTGAATGAATATTATATAATTAATTAGTTATTCAATTCAGTTATTTGTATATTGTATACACATACTATTCTATTTTTCAGTTGAATTGCTGTATCAAAACTACCACAACTGAATGACCGGATAATTCATAATTTAATTTTTACTGATTTGACTTGTTCGTTCATTGTTGGAATCGTATCGTACACTTTTATGTCCGAAAAGGCGTAAATCGAGAGTCCGTTCTTTTTGACAAATACTTTCAATCCAGCTGAAGATCGCCTTGAAAAATGATTCTCCAAGATGAAGTAAGCTTCCCTAGGGGAAAGGGAAACAAGAAACGTCCCCAAACGGGAAGTTTAGAAGCTAAAAGTGACAAAACGTTATCCCGTAAATATGAAGACGATGATTTATTTAAGGTAATTGCTATTTTCTGTATTTACTTGCTAAAATATTATTATGAATTGATTTAAAGATGATAAAATGATTCACCTTGCATTAATTGTAATATTTAATTAACTTGGCTAATGTAGGTTATTAAGCCTGTTGGAGAAAAAAAGAAAAAGAAAAAATCTGATTTGACAAGTGAAGAGGTTAACCTGCTTGTGGATGGAGGTAAAGCAAATGTTCGAGAATTCGTAATTGAGTCTCTATCGTATGAGGTAAAATATTAATTGTATATGTCCGTCCATGTACATGCAGTTTAAAATTAAATGAAACATTTATTTATGATGTGTATACTTGC
>JAQFYB010007529.1:0-10730 GCA_034694085.1 Pogonognathellus longicornis
AATATTATTGCCATTTACTCCCATATAACACCAGCAGGCCTCAGTTAGCGCGTTTCGAAGTATATACCCCGCCTTAATGGTAAGGCCCCAAATTTCTGAAAGGTCGCAAAAACGCTGCCAGCAACAACATTTCCTATTTTAGACTGTATTTTAGCTGCCCAGGAAAACGCTTTAACACCCGCAGTTGTAAACCCAAAAGCTGAAATCGCCTTCAGCACAGCTATGGCAACAACTGCAGCTCCAATGGCACTCGTAATCTAAAATTACAAGAGACGTAATATAAAAAGGGTTAATATACTCTTTTATATAAAAATGTAATGAGCTTGAACCAAGCAGCAAATGAAGATATCCATGATTTGAGAATCTATTATCATTAGGAAATCCGACGAAGGAGATCCCCAACCCCCAATAGGTTACATGGATAAATCAGAAAATCCAGACAAGCATCCCAAAGGACGTGACAAAATTTTAGGAATCTGAGTAGTGGCCAGGCAATGGTTTATTTTTCTTTCAACTCTTATCTGACCTTGCGACATTCTAATGGTTGCGAAGTTGCGATGCCAAAAGTACGTATAGTGTAGTACATGGATGGGATGGGCATGCAATACAAATTTACAAACGTATACTTAATGAAAATGATCCGGATACGGCCTTGTATAATTAATTATTATTGTCAGTTGTTCCTTGTTTATTTAACTACATACATTTTATAATTTAGCTTGTAATATTTAAGGTTGAATAACATTATATGTAACAATGTGTTAAATAAACATGGAAATGTTGAATGTAAAGCAAAACAAAAGCTTTGAACTTACTTCCATTCTGCAAATTAAAAATTTAATTTTTTCAAATGACGATAACATCATTAAACGATGAACGAAATAATTTCCTAATTTCCTAAAGTTCCTAAATTTTGCAGCAGCTGCGAGAAAGTTTACTAACAATCAATAATTAAGCGTGCCAAACTTCAGACTTAGTTAGTTAATTTAGGTTTACGACTTTATTCAATCAATGATTGTTGCTCAATATGTAAAAATGAAATAATAAATGAAGTTCAAGCCTGAAGTCGTGATCGTGAATGTGAACAAGTTTAATCCCGTCGCCGACTCCTACGTGTTATTAGTTATTATAGGATAAATAGTTTATAGCGAAGACTCAAACTATGCACGTTGTTATTACGTTGTAAATTCTATAGAGTTCAAATGCGATGATCTACAAACAGTAGCGTATTTCATAATTTCAGGGGGGCGCAGGGGCTGAAGCCCCTCCCAAATTTTCGGACTTTACACTTTACACTACATAAAATTAGGCTACTCCCAAAATACCAAAAAAGAAGCTATTTTTGGAGTAAAAATGCAAAGATATGAAAAAATTTCGCGCTACGCGCCTGTTGGTTTCAATTTCCATGATTTTGACCCAAATTTACAAAAATGTTTTGCTCTACGCGTGAATTTGATTCATTCCATACTTAATTTGGCCCTAATTTGTTCAATTTATTTGCGCTGTGAGGGCAAAATTGACATATAGCCAAATTTTGCTCAGGCCCCATCCCCATCCAAATGTGTGACCTGGATAAACTCATGTCTGCAAAACACGGCATGTATTTTTTTCAAAATGAGAGCTATTTCCATAAATGTCTTATTTGCAGTTTTTAGCGCATGCTATTATAGATGTTCAAAAATATAAACATCAATTACCTAAAGTTCCCCATCAATAACTTTATCGGGTTGATTGCATTGTTTTAAATACGAACAATAATTGGATTTGACGTTTTTTCTTTTGCTGGTTTTCGAAATTTTAAATAAAAAATAAAAAATGCTAAATTTCTCTGTAGAATTTATTAGAATATTACAGGATTTTAAAAATTGAGAGATATTTTACAATTTTTATTTTCGATTTCAAATTTCCCACCTCTGGATTTCGAAATTCAGCAAAAGAAAAAAAGCCATCCCCAAGTTATTGCTAAATAATATTTTGTTTTAAATACAATCAACCTGTTAAAGGTTTACAGAATTTAAGAAAAAATTAAAACGTGTTTTGGTAGCTATATTTGTCTTACAGAGGGGTTTCTTCCCTTGATGTTTATATTTTGAATACTCTTACAGTGAACTGCAAAAGAGACATTTATGGAAATGCTTTTAATTTTGAAATAAAATGAATTTTAAAATTATTTACAATTCGTATATATGTGTACCTCTCCTTTGTATAATACTCATTCCGGGTATATTATATCAGGCTTAGGCTAGGGTACACGTACTATATTTTATCAGTTTAAGCCTCAGGATTACTTATTGTGTGTGTGTAGAATAATATAGGAATAGGTTTTGATACTTTGACTCTCAGGTTGAGTCTCAATGTGACATCGTAGTAAATTATTGTCTGTGCTGTCATTTCAAAATCCGATAATATCATTGCCCCAACATAACCTGCGATCACTAACGTAACTATAAATTGGGGGCCCTTATGCAAGAAACAACTTTTGGTAAAAAAACAATGTAATATACATAAAATTCGCGCTACGCGCGAAAAGTTTTACGATATTTTTGAACTTTTGTGAAAAGATAACCTTCTTTTTTTAAATCTTCTACTTTTGGGGGACCCCTGAAGCGTGGAGGCCCGTATGCGACACATACCTTGCTATTTACGCCACTGCCTGCGATCCTAATTATAAAACTCGGGCAAACCCGGACCATGCAAGCCGATATTCATAAATTAACCATATGTGGACCCGATTTCTAGGTGGGGTAAGGATTTAAATTTAACTCTAAAACTCATTTGGAAACTTAATCTCAGCCTACAACTAATTCGTTTGAAAAGAAATATAAAAAATTCTGAATTTAAAAAAACCTTTATTTTATAAGTTACGGAATAAATTCAATGGATGAATTTAATTAATATTTAAATACCCGGATTCATCAACATCAAGTATCGTTATTTTATTTATAGCTTGAAAGATTTCATTCGATTATTAGTAAAAGCTTCTCCCAATCCATGGCTGACTATATTTTAATATTTAAAGCTCGTACCTGCCCGAACCAAGTCAACTAACTTACCTAGCTAACTATTTTGAGCTCTAGTAAATATGTATATATGTAATAATCGTAATGTCTCATGAAGTCAATCCCAACTTTTCCTAATCCGGGCTTCCTGTCCGTCATCTGTAAATAACTACTACTCAGGCGCGTACCCAGTGTCATAAGCTGGGGGTATACATCAAGGTTGTATACAGAAAATAAATATTGGGAGAGCAAATTTTGAATTTAAGGTACAATTTAGTCCATAATAGCTCTTGCATGTAAAATTCATATTTTGGTCTCGCAAGTTCCTAAGTATCAAAATTGGCGTCTTAAATTCTGTGGTTAGGTTCACGTACTTTCAGAGAAACGAAATGAGTCAAATTTCAATATACCACTATACTTTGATATTTGTAAAGGACACCACCTAGATTTAGTTCAGGTCATAGTCATAGTGTTGCTGATGTTTTCACAATTCTTAGTAATACGTCAAAGGCTTCAAAACGTTGTAATGGAAGATCTCAGAACAGATTTAATGAATAATTTGGCGTGACGGGAACAGCGACACCGAAAATTGAATTATCATAAGTTCATAGATTATTAATTATATCTTCTGTGGTTTCTAATAATAACCTTTGAGTGTGTATGATTTTATGTATAGCAGATTTACTTATTTGCACACTACACTATTACAGCTCATTCACAGCAGTGGAAATTCCAAGTGGCAATATGAATTAGAATAAAAGGTTGAATACGATTCTTTAAAAATATTTTATATTGTAAAGTAGGATCAAATCTTAAAGTTTTAAATTTGCAACAATGATAGGCGAAGTAGCTTTTAAAGTCTTGACCATTCAAAATAAATGTGCGTCATTTTTTCCTTGCGTCCCTTACACAGTGGATAGCAATGGAAATTTACAAAATATTTCAAATCGCTTCAAAATTGCTATGTGGAAATTTGCAGTGGGTTGTAATATATTTGGACTAATTTACCTTAGCTACACACTTTATTTGGCCTTTCACTCAACCGATGTTTCAGCTACGCAAAAGTTAATGCATTTCCTTTGGGTTGTAATGCACATTTATTCATTTAGTTTCCATATAACATTTGTAGCGTTTAGGGAAGAAACAGCAATGTTTCAAAAGCAAACCTTGAAACTTTGGAAGTTTTTATCAGGTATAAAACCGTGTATTAATAAATTGTAATAGTGATATCCATTTAATAATTCATCTCTTCCCGGACATTATGAATAGGTACACAAGCAGATAAATATTACATACTGTTAATTCTTTTTTAAATTCTCAATTGAATGTTGAGATAAAGATTTTGATAGAGTGGAAAATACCAGAAAATAAATAGATATTTTATTTTAATAAGTTTTCCTGATGTTAATTTAGATTCTAAAATTTAATTATCCATAACGTAATAATGATAAAATAACCTCACACCTTTGTTAGACATGTTTAACATTGTGTATACCACAATACTTTTTTAAGTACATAAGTAATAAATAGGCAATATATCATAACAATTTGTAGTGAAAATCAAAATTCCATTTTTTAGAATTTCTCTAGAAACAATTCCTTAAATGATTCATTATAATTATAAGCTTTCACTAGATACGCTGTCTTATTATAATGTATTTTACATACAGGTAAATGGAAAACTAAAGTGAGCAATAAACTGGACGAACTGGCCTGCATCGTTGCATCAATTTGTTTAGCCTCGATTTTGTTTCCATTTGGGTTTGTCATATTATTTTTGACCAATCCAACAGCATCTCGCTATCCATTATACAAATACCTTGCGTCAAATTTTGGACCCTACTCAATTTTCATTCTACCAATTTTAGCCATTCATGAATTATTTCAATGGCAAAACCTATTTACTCCTATTGCATTTTTATTCTCCAATTTATGCAGCCATGCATATGGTGTAATCTACTGGACAACTCATTTTAAGCAAGTGTAAAACTTGCTTACTTAAGAAAATGCTTAATAAAAATAATTATAATTTATTGTTACTTTGCTAATTGCATATCGTCGCGTTAATCGTAGAAAAGAGACAACTTGATTCTGAATATCTCAAAAATGCGACAACTTGATTGGTATATCATAAAAAGCGACAACTTGATTTCCTCGTATGATGGAAAATTAACTTGTCGCTTTTTAAAATAAAATATACAAAAATAAGTGGTCACTTTTAACGATATACAAATCAAGTTGTCGCATCAAGGTTTCTTTATATATATACATTCTACATAAAATAAACTAATTATTAATAATGTTTTGTTTTCAGAGAAATGGTTGTGTCTGGAGAAGCAGATATTTTGGATATTCTGGATAGTTACAGAGCCATTATTTACACAATGAATATGTTTAAAGAATTTTACTCCGTTTTTATGATGCCGGTTGCAAGTTTCATGCTTTTATTTATCATCGTCATGACCACGTACGTCACTCTCACCATGTACTCAATTTTGCCTATAGCTACGTATGCTTTCTTTCTCTACATGATGATGATCCTCACTACCGGAACAGCAGTGGCCTATAGACGACCAACCATTTATTACTTGGCTTCTTCAGAAATGATTGCTCACAAACCTTTGAAAACGAATGCATTGCTGAATAAATATCGGACATCTCTATATCCAGCAAAAATGTATGTTGGACCATTCTTCTTCATAGAGCGTTTAACAATATTGTTGTTTTTCAACACGGTCATCGACAACCTTGTTTTGTTACTGACGTCATTGTAGTCCAGCACCGTCCTACAGTACCTACTACTGCTGTTAATTGTATATTCCGTAAATGTTCACTGGCTCCTACATATAATATGTGATTAATATGATTATAATATGAGTAACAAGAAAATGATTTAGTGCAAAAATATTTAAAACGTTTTGAATTCGTTAATATTTAATTTATATATTATAGTTGGCATTTTATTTTAAATCACACCTTATTATTGGTACAATCGTACAATTCTTCAAAATATAATATTGCATTATACATTTAATAAATTCTTAATAATGCTAACACGCTTCATTATGATGTGTTTAATTCTTTACTTCCATTTTACAATTGATTTGTTAAGTATGTATGTTAAGCAAGCACTTCGCTGGGGGTGCACGTGCACCCCCAAAATAGATTATTATGCTACTAGTAAAAGTGCAAAAAACGGGGAAAATGCGCACACAAATTTTATGCAATTTGCTGTGGTATTACTTCAAATGGATTCATTTTTCTAGCAAAGTATACTCATTTGTAGACTCACTTGTGGAGTAGTACCTCATACTGACATCTCCCTTCCCCCAGAAATCGATTTCTGTATATATAAAACCTTGCCGTGCACCTCCAATTCATTATACTGGCTACGTGCCTGTGTAAGCATACTTAAAGCTTTGTGCGTCTGTCTGTCAGAAAACGATTAAACATTAAGCAAATAGTTAAAGTTTGTATACAACGACGAATGTCAAATCTCCTAAACCAAGTCAATCTCAAAACCATTGCCTGAGGAACCGAATTGATTGAATGCTAAAAGGGTAGTTCTTATATATTGTATATATTCTATTGTAAGTTATTATGGGTAAAATAGCGTGTAGATAGTTTATTTATGCACAGACTACTGGCGAGTGTCGAGGCATTAAAATCTAACATTCAAGTAGCCCTTCCTTAGTCATGTTACAACTTTTTAATTTTCATGCCTATATAATCTGATTGCCAGATGACAGCAAAGACCAAAAATCAGTAAATACATGACATACCCATAGGTTCTTAAACAATGGGCTCTTATATAAGAGGGAGTTAGATATTTATGTTCTTAAAATTATACTTAATGTAGCTTGATAGATTCATCAAGGAATGTCAATCAAAGCTAAAACGTATTATGTTGGTTTTCTCCGTCTTGGGACTTCTTAAAGCTTTGTCAGGTTTCAAACATTAAATATGTACTACATTCAACATATCACACTTTACAGTAAAACCAAAGAATACAGCCGTTGTATGTATATAACTGAATGACAACCCAATCAAATCTAATGGAATTGTCGAGTGAGTAATCAGTCGAGCGCCAATCAGATCGATTATGATACCCCTACTCCATCGCAATGATGTAAGATTGGGTTATCATTTTGCATATTTATATACGCGGTTTTTCTATGCAGTAAAACTTGCATAAAACATTACCACGAATTATTATTAAGTTTTCTTCTATTTGGGACATTCTCCAATTATAAGTCATTGCACTGTGCATATGGAAGTGGAGTGAACCAACATTTTTGGGAAATCTAAACTTGGGTTCCTGGAAATGCCAACTCTGTATTAAGATATGATTGTGAGACACATAGACATGACTATTCTTCCAAGAAAGGTATGACGGCACAAAAACGAACAAATAACTATGTATAGTTAACCATGGAACATATCTTTACCATTTAGCAATATTTCGGGTAGGTAATAGAGCATCTAACGGGTCG
The DNA here is from genome assembly GCA_034694085.1 of Pogonognathellus longicornis. Classification (NCBI taxonomy): domain Eukaryota; kingdom Metazoa; phylum Arthropoda; class Collembola; order Entomobryomorpha; family Tomoceridae; genus Pogonognathellus; species Pogonognathellus longicornis. Next base: position 7,493 of record JAQFYB010007529.1, read on the forward strand.
GCTTTTGCCAGTCCAACCCTAACCCGCAACTCAAACATGGTAACCCAACCCAGCTCCAATTTTGTAGTTTAATTTCTATTATTTTTGACTGATGCAAAAACCTGCATTCGTGAGTGCTGACAATTTGATATACATAATCCTATTTGACAATGAGATTTTATAATTGCACCCCTTGTAGTATTTCTAAAGAATTTTTTTCTTACAGACAGCAGTTTTTTGTTCATGGTTCACATTTATTATATAGCATTTAGTGGGTATAGTATTATTATCTCTCGTATGTTCAAAACATCTGGGTGGAGCCCTGTGCCTAACTACGGCCCTGAATTAACAATTCCTTCGTTGCTCTCAAAGACCTCCTCTCCCAGACCCTGCTCGCATTCAATGCATTGCTCTGTTGTTTTAAATGACACTATGTTGGTCGAAGAGGCCAGACACAACCGTTTGCAAACAACCCAACTTATGATATTGTTCACATAACGACTGGTTTTTGTACCATCTGCCATGATATGATACCACTGAAGTAATACTTCAATCATAAGCGAGAGAGTAGAAATTGCAAAAAGACAAAGTTGAATGTAAAAAATGGAGACAAAATTGCCATTCAAATCAATTGCTTTAGTAGTAGGGTGTTTGGAGTCCACACGTGTTTCTGCTTGTAGGAGTTCTCTTGTTTCGTGAACAGATTTCCAAATGTGAACAATCCCAGAATGTTGCAGAACACGAAGCCTCAATATAAACACTGGGTCATAAAGTCCTTTAAGGTCCCATCCAACGTCTCTACGAGACAATCCTTCCTCACTGGTATAAATTCCAATGTGCCCTGGAAACTTTATTTTTAGCTTCCGATGAAACACGTCAATTTTCCCAGACCAATCTCCATAAGCAGTTTTGCGACAATCTAAAATGGCTTCGAAAAAATCTTCGGGCATGATACTGAAATCTTCCTGTGTGAAGGCGTGAAATTTCTTTGGTAATGATATTAACGGCCAGATATTTTCAATCGGAGTTGAAAAACTTTTGGAAGTTAAAGAAACTTCTTGGATTTGATACCCAAAAGGATCGAATAGTTGACTACCGGTATAAAGCGGGGGGAGTGTTGCACCGTATTTTGCTCGTGAACCAGAATAGTAATCGTGTGTAAATGGCGTAAAAAGAGAATAATTTCCATCCACTAGGTCTTTAAAATCCCGAATGTATTCCAGCATTATTGGTGCGCTCATTTGGGTTATATTGGATCCTTTGTAAGCATTTGACAGGACAATCACCATCAGAGTCCAAGTTCCACACACAAAGTACGCGCTTGCCACCCTCTCAGAATTACACATAATAGCGTCTCCTTGCTCCAAAAGGCTCTTCATTGTTGCAAAATATGCACACATGTTAATTTTCTTGACATGATATATAATTTTCAAGCACGTGGCCACTAGAAATCCACTGGTGACAATCAGGACCCAAGTTTGAAGATCATAACATGATACATAGCCCCAAAACGAAATACTTTGACGGCGTTTTATTCCATCGCACGTCAAAAACTTAAAAGTTTCTGCAGGTCTCGTTACAATGCCTAAATAGTTGGTGAGAGCATTGAAACGAACGGACGCATATAGTTTTTCTCCACATTTTTTTTCAACGAAATTAACTCCATAAATTCTTCTGTAATTGCTCACATTTGGGGCAATCAAATGAAAAATTGCGAAATTGTAGTCATATTTTCTTGAATGGAGCATTTTGAAATTAATTCGACTCAACGATTTTAACTGCGTCTTCATTTCGTCACCAATTTTATATTTTATCCAAAGCTGACTCTCCATATTTTCCACATCCCAAACAGTAGTGTGTATCTTCTTTTTGTCTCTTCCTCTCCATTCCATTTCGAGGTTTGCTTTTGTGTATTCTCCCACCGCCAATGTTTTCATTTCAAAATCTGTGCACCAATACTGACTGACACAGCAAATGTCGCCAATCAAATCAATTTGATAAGATTTAAGATGCCGCCAAATTATTATGAATTGGGTATTACTAAAAATTCCGGAGAAAGTCACATATTGTTCGATCATTCCAGTCATCCAACGCAGAAAGTATTTAGTGTTTTTTTGAATTTCCATTTCAAGTGTCATTAGAAACATTTCACTTCTAAAATAACTAATTGCTTCTCTCATTAAAAAGCTGTGCCATGTATTGAACTTATTCATGTGGGCGTTCCAAAACCATGGAATGGACTTTGGACACATATAGTTTCTATGATTACTTTTGAAATTTATTTTAGAATGATCATGTAACATGGAGATGGGGTAGAGAAATAAATGAAGAATGCATTGCCACGCATATGGAGCATATGGCAATGAGTCAACATAGTAATATGTTTTATTATTCGGCATCATTATTTTCGTTTTGTAGCGTACATCGCTGAATGAATAATTGGTGAGAAGTACTGGAAACTCAAATTCCGTAAAATCCTTATTAAAATTAGAGTAGAAAATGATGTGAATTAAACAATTACTAAAAGGTTTTAAGTGAGGATTCACATTTATGCTTTCCTTTTGTGATTCCAATTTTAATGCAAATGAGTAATGCATTATCCATAAACATAAAAATAATTTTTTTTGAAACATTTTAAAGTTCATTCCACATGCGAAACTTTTAGAAGATTTGTTTAGTTCAAACGTTTATTCAATTTGGAATATATTTTCCAAAAGATTCTTAAAATCACATCTGGGGAAGTGCTAATTCTTTCCTTCGACAGCCCAATTTTTTAAGCACCTCCAATGAATTTTCATGGAACTGGTCAGAAGAACTGGAAACTCAACTCCCATAAAATTTGTGTTCACATTTGGGTGGAAAGTGATGTGAATTAAACAATTACTTAAATGTTTTATATGAGGATTCAAATTTATGCTGTCCTTTTCAACCTCCTGATTTAGGGCGAGTGAGAAGTTTATGACGCATAATTATAAAAATTTGACTTAGCTTGATTTAGCTTTTTGATAAGTTTAGCAATATTTAAAATATAGTAAAAATATACGCGTAGCAAATAAATGAGTAGGGGAGATCCGTGTCGGTTGGGTCACTTTTTAAAAAATTATTTTTCATAAATCACCAGAAGGGCATTACATCATTTTATCACACGCAACATTTAAAGCTGCTATTTAGGTACATATTTCATCAATGCTACTAATTTTATTTGTTGTAATGCACCCAGAGCACAATTTTATGCAAAAGTAAATTTTTGACCCAACCG
>JAQFYB010007530.1:0-10730 GCA_034694085.1 Pogonognathellus longicornis
ACTCATAACTACTTTGGAAACGTATTTTATTGCCTCCTCCGCTTTAGGGGCGGGTAAATCGGGCATTTTTGAATTACTGGTTTCGAAATTTTTACACAGTAAACCTAATGGTTTTGTCCACTAGTACTGATAATTTCGTTACTCCTCTACGTTTCCTTACCAAGTATGATGCTAAGGTGAAACATTTACACACTATCTATAAATGAGTTTGGTAAAGCTAAGTACAATACCTATTTAATAGCTGAAATTCTTCGACCCTTCTACAACCTTGAAGGGCAGGATAATACACAGGTAGCTGGTTTAGTTCATCATTTGCATCTTCAACTTCTGCTAACCTATCAAATCAATTACAATTCTTTAAAAACTGGTTACAATTTAATAGTTCATACACAATTGTAAAAATATGATACTAACTTACATTACTTTCACTTAAGTTACTTACTGGGAAGCGGAACGATCTTCTCCCTCTTCTAAATCCGATGAACTTTCATCAATATCTTCGACTTCAATAGGAATCAAACCAATTTTCTTTAAAGCGTCAGAATTTTTTGATGCAGATGGTTGGTTATCTTCATTGTCAGCCTTATATGGCGATGGAGATCTTTGCTTCCCGGAACCCCCCAAATTTCTGGGGTCGATTTTGCCCTTTCCTTCATTTCGTAGCTCACGCTCTCGAAGCTTTTCAATTTTTCTTAATACTCGCTCTTTTTGTTCAGAGAGTTTTCGCTTTTGCTTACTTTCCATTAATAGTCGAGCTCGATCTTCTAATAATACAAATACACATCATGTAATCATCATTTCAATTCGATGTCATTATGTACTTGAAAGGCTAAAAAATTACTAGTTAGATAATTACCTTTATTATTAGATTGGACTTGGAACCCTCGAGATTACCTTTTTTCCCATTTCTCTTTTCAGTGTTCATAGAATACAGTGTACCTACAGAAACAAAGCAGCTCTCTCCATACCCTATTTCATTTTAACATGAAACCCTGATCATTTTTTTGTCCATTACGCTTATATTTTAAGCGCTCTGTAGCCAAATGGCTTGGACAGACAAGAATGAATTTTATACACAATGTAGATTAGTTTCTGATGGAACTGATTAACAAGTTTCATTTTTGGCTGTCCAAGCATTTTTGAAATCTGATATTTCTACCTAACATGGGAAGCCCCACTCTTTCGGAATTCATTCAATCTATAAACAGCTTGTGCATAATCTATCAGTTTCTAGTCTACACATTATGTAATCATTATTTCAATTCGATATCATTAGGTACATGAAAGGCTAAAAAATTATTAGTTTGGTAAGATTACCTCGATTATCTTTCCTAGATTCTTCTACTTTATTCTCGGATCTGTTTGGATTTGGTTGTCCTCGTCCCTGATTGTGTCCGTATCTTTGCTTAGATCTACTCATAGACGATCCACTGTTACGAGGATGACTTCTTTTTTTCATCACTAATTTTTCATCTTCCCTGTACCTATATTTTACCAAATACAATTTTAAATATTAAATTGGCTAGTCAATTTGAAAAAGAAAAAATTGATTATGGTGTATTGTTTTTGCTGTACGTTTCCATTAACTTGGCCTTTCCATAACTTGTTGGTGTGATTGCTGTTGCAAACCTCGCCTTCGAGACCTTTCATCGTCAGCTGAGCGATGATGATGTTCCTTTAAGGATCTATTTTGTCGACCGCGTTCCCTATCCCGTCTTCTTTCTCTACTTGGTTGTGCCTGAGAATGAGGCGGTTTCATTTCCAGCTCATAGGGCAATCCGTCGTTTGAGGACATATCTTCGATTAATTGTACTCTGTAAATTAACTAATAACTAAATTCGCTGTCCACCGATAGAATAGAAATGTAACAAATTATTACTAAAGACACACTAAAGCATTTGCCAAAAATGACAAATAATTCAGAAACAAAATAATTGAATTTTTGGATAAAGAAAATAACACCAAATGAAACTAATCAGTTAACTTTCCGATGATTTCCAAAATGTCCTGAAATATATGTCAACTTACAACTTATTAATTATATTTAACTTCAAACAAGAAATCCTGACAAAAATTATCGAACGTTGCAGATTGTTTGTGTTGACTGAAAGCTTTTAAATGAGCCGGGTTTTTAATACGATGTAGAATGTGTCAAATACTGCCCATAACTCAAAAAAGATCTGACTTTAGTTGATATAAACATAAGCTTACAGTTTAGTATGGCTATTTCCAACATTTAACTTCTAAAAATGCAGATTTATACATAGGATGTACAAGATTTAAACATTGGTAAACATAATAAGTTCATTTACACAAGTCTTTGAGTTAAAAGAAGAAACTTTATCAAAAAGAAATAGGCGAAAATCAATTTTAAATACATATAAACAACAAATAGTAAAACCTCACTGTACATAGCTAGGTACTGTACTATATTCTTTAAATAAAATAATTTAAAACTTTAAGCTAAATCCAGCTCCTATTGGAGGCCTTCTATCACCCACTCCCAGAAAAAATCCTGTTGGATCGCCATCGTCATCTCGCTAAACAGAAAAGAACGGAGAACATAAATATTGTTAATGACATAATATTTTTTTAGATCCTTAAGTAATTAATTAATTTTACAAAAGCTTACAAGATCTTTAAACTTCTGACCCCCTGAAGGAGGTTTAGGAGAGGCTGCTGCTTTTCTGTGTCCCATTTCCGATTTGGCCGGCCACGTTGGAAAAACCGAAGGGTCAATAGGTAAAGGAGCTTCGTTAAAAAATGGATGCTTTAAAGCTTCTTCTGCTGTAATTCGCTTTTGTGGATTGAATGTCAGAAATCTATAATAATCCAAATTAACGAATTTAAACATTTTTTAATAGGCAAATTATCTAACTCATAAATCATGAATGTCTGGTAAAGATAGATATTTTTTACCAACTTACCTATTCAGCATTTCAATACCAAGTTCCGTCAAAATCGAAAATTTACTTCGTAATTTATTAACTGGGTAATCTGCAAATGTCATCTTTTGGAGAAGAGGCATCTGTGTATATCCTGGCCATATTCGGTCGTTCGGAGTTCCTAATGTCTAAACCGAATCACCGACAATAATATTAATTCAGAGGGTCCGTACTAGTAATTAGTATAGCAAATAAGTATAATATAACTTGTGCAAAATGTTTATTAGAAATAACGAACCTGGAATATTAAGTTGAGTTGATTAGCCTCGCTTTTTCCAGGAAACATTGGTTCCATTTTTAACAACTCACCGAATATACAACCTACACTCCAAACATCAATCGGTGTAGAATATTCCTGTGATACACATTTCATATAATCAGAGATATTTGCACAATGCAATAAATAAAATTATAAACTCAATTACAGTAAACAATATACTAATATATTAATATATACATAAACGCATACCTTTATTCCCAATAGAAGTTCAGGAGCTCTGTACCAAAGTGTAACTACAATAGGAGTATATTGCTTTAGGGGCGAACCATATTCACGAGCCAATCCAAAATCTCCAACCTTCAGAATACCCTGTGTATTGGTTAAAACAGGATTGTACGATCATACAATATACAATTGACAAAAAGATATATAAAAATATATTTACATTTATATACAGGTTAGGTAATGGATAGACAAACCTTATGACTTAATAGTAAATTAGATGTTTTCAAATCTCTGTGTAAAATCCAATTGTCATGTAAATGAGCAACAGCACGAAGAAGTTGAATCATCAGACATTTTACTTCTCCCATTATGAATGCCTGTTCTTTCTGTTTAAGTGTCTCCATCAAAGACTTCAGATCATGTTCAACATACTAAAATAAAATTACATAAAATATTCAAAATAAAATATCAAAACTGTCAAAACATCAATTAAACATGCAAACATTTTGATGAAAATTAATTAAAAAACAATTTCTTACGTCCATGACCAGAAATATTTTATCTGTATTGCTGCCTACAACGATTTCTCTCACCGTAACAATATTTTCATGTTGAGCCTAAATCAAAAACAAAACTATTTAATAATTGATTATTTGAAACTCCTAGATTGAACCATAGCTGATTAATACACTAAGTAGATTGGAGTAATTGATCAGCTATGATTAAACTTAAAAATTGTTTTAAATATTTTTTTGGATCCTACTTTCAACAAAGTGTTGATTTCTCTCAAAGATGTTATAGGGAAGCCATCCTTCTCCTTCTCCATTTTAAGACGCTTCAAAGCAACAATTTCATTAGTTCTTCTGTCTTTAGCTCTATAGACAACTCCATAAGTACCTTCTTCAATCCTGTTTTTGCAAACACAAGAACATTAATAAATAAAACTTATTTATCAAAACTAGGTATGTATACGTAACTATTACCTATATATTTACTTTCTAATTAATTATGCCCGATTAATCTAGCAACTATAATATATTGTATAAAGGTGAAATACCTATTTAGTAGCTGAAATTCTTCGACCCTTCTACAACCTTGAAGGGCAGGATAATACACAGGTAGCTGGTTTAGTTCATCATTTGCACCTTCTACTTCTGCTGACCTATCAAATTAATAGCAATTATTTAAAAAACTGGATTAAAATTTATTAGTTCATACACACATGTAAAAATATAAAATTAAACTTACTCTGAGTTTCCTTTAGTAGTTCTATTTGTACTATTATTTTCAGTCAGCTCAATATCTGACGAGGGCTTCTGTTCTTCTTCAGCCTCTTTATCTGTGTCTACATCACTTTCTGAAGAATCCCTACGAGCTAATTTAGCAGGCTTACGCCCAGAACCGGAATCTTCACTATGTTTCTCTTTTACGGGTGATTCCCTGTCACTTTCAGATGAAATAGATGATTCCCCCGAATCTGAGGCTTCTGAAAATTATATAAGGATTTAGCCATTAAATAAACGATTCGTCGAAATAATTGAACTATAGAAAAAGGGGTAGAGAAAAATACGTAAGACCAAACTTCACTTACTGCTCTTATCAGAATGAGAGCTGGTTTGGGGACTTATGTCACTTGTGATTTTATTTTTTGAATCGTCAATATCATCAGCATCTGAAATATCTGAATTAGACTGGGAAGCGGAACGATCCTCTCCCTCCTCTAAGTCCGAAGAACTTTCATCAATATCTTCGACTTCAATAGGAATCAAACCAATCTCTTTAATTTTCTTTAAAGCCTCAGAATTTTTTGATGCAGAAGGTTGGTTATCTTCATTATCAGACTTATATGGTGATGGAGATCTTTGCTTCCCGGAACCCCCCAAATTTCTGGGGTCGATTTTGCCCTTTCCTTCATTCCGTCGCTCACGCTCTCGACGCTTTTCTATTTCTCTTAATACTCGCTCTTGCTCTTGTTCAGCGAGTTTTCGCTTTTGCTTACTTTCCATTAATAGTCGAGCTCGATCTTCTAATAAAAATACACATCATGTAATCATCATTTCAATTCGATGTCATTATGTACTAGAAAGGCTAAAGAATAATTAGTTAAGTAAAATAATTACCTCTATTATCTTTCCTAGATTCTTCTACTTTATTCTCGAATCTATTTGGATTTGGTTGTCCTCCTCCCTGATTGTGACCATATCTATTCTTAGATCTACTCATAGACGATCCACCATGACGAGGATGACTTCTCTTTTCCATCACTAATCTTTCATCTTCCCTGTATCTATAGTTTACCAAATACAATTTTAAATATTAAATTGGCTAGTCAATTTGAAAAAGAAAAAAAAATTGATTATGATGTATGGTATATGTTTCCATTACCTTGGCCTTTCCATAACTTGTTGGTGTTGTTGCTGTTGTAAACCTCGCCTTCGAGACCTTTCATCGTCAGCTGAGCGATGATGATGTTCCTTCAAGGATCTATTTTGTCGACCGCGTTCCCTATCCCGTCTTCTTTCTCTACTTGGTTGTGCCTGAGCTTGAGGCGGTTTAATTTCCAGCTCATCGGGCAATTCGTCATTGGAGGACATATCTTCGATTACTTCTGTAAACTAGCTAACAACTAATAACTAAATCCTCTGTTCTATCCGGTGTCCGCCGATAGAATAGAAATGCAACAAATTATTACGAAAGACAAACTACAGCATTTGCCCAAAATGGCAAATAATTCGGAAACAAAATATTGAAATTGTTAGATAAATAAAATAACACTGAATGAAACACTAATCAGTTAACTTTCCCATGATTTCAAAAATATCCTGAAATATATGTCAACTTATTAATTATATTTAACTTCAAACTTGAAATCCTGACAAAAATTAACGAATGTTGCAGATTGTTTGAGTCTACTGTGAGCTTGAATAAGCCGGGTTGGAAATGCCTGTCGGATTTGAAATTTTATACGTGGGAAACACATGGGAAATGGGATAGGAATTAGAACACACTACACATGAGATTTTTTGCCAGGAAGTGCGATCAAAGAATTAACACTTCAAAACGATATTTTTCAAACTTTCCATTACGTATGTTACTTGCATAAAATCGGCTTTAAAATGGAAACTGCTTTAAACATTTGTTTTAATAATTCTTCAAATGTGTTCGCCTTCCAGGAATGTGAGATAGGGGTTTGTCCGGAAGAGATATCTTCTATGCCCGATTTCCCCGAATCATTTTTGGAAACTTACGCCAGCCTGGAAATAAAAAAGTTTAGGTCTCGGTTTTTAGTGAGAATGTCAAAACCTAAGTTTTCAAACACTGGGAGAATTCTAAAATGTGATCCTCGTGTACAACAGTTACTTGAATTATGTAGTTCTGATGATGCCGAAGAACGAGACTTCATAGTTTCAAGATTTTTGATGGAAACTGCTGGTACGTGTGAAAGGATTGATCTGCTTTCAAAAACGTTGCCGATTATGGGGGATGAACAGTTCTTAAATGTTACTTGGGGGGATTTCAAGGTTTTGACGAAAAAAACTATAAAAGCGATGACAATCACAGTAATTTGTTCTGGAAGGACGAATATTCAGCAGTTTTTTACTTCTTGTAATGAAGATGCCAAAGTCTGTGATGTAAATAGCAATTTGTGTTACAGGCGCAATCTGTCCAACTGGAAAATAGTTCGCGAGAAGATTAAAGACATTTTTCAGAGTTATGATCTTTATGTTAAACCTAATACAATAGTTGATTTGCGGCAATGTCCATTGTCAAAATTGTCTAGTTATCTGTTTCCGTCAGTCGCATTTGTTGTCGTGAACGAATGCATTATGAACTACGGAGGTTCAGTAGTGTCAGATATAGGCCACATTAACTCTCGGACTAAAATAAACATCCAAGATATACATGACATTAATTACTTTCATCGTATGTACATAAAAAATGTTTCTTCATCGTGCTTTGCGAGTGCCCTGCATACGGAAACACAACGGCTACTTGAGAGCGTTTTAAGGACCAAAATCAGAGTTTGTTTACTCAATGACCAAATGGGTAACAGACGATGCGTGTCGTCCTCAAACTTTCTTATCTCTGGCCCAAAATCTTCAGGAAAGAAACTACTTGTGAAAGAAGTCGCAAGGAAAACAGCAGCAAATCTAATTATTTTTGACATTTCTTCAGAATCCATATTAAATATAACTCGATGCAGTGCCTCTTATAAAAGCATTTTCAATGAAGCCGTTGAAAGCGGTTATTTATATCCAACAATTTTGTTGTTGTTGCGACTTGATATTCTCTTTACTGATAAAAAGTCCGAAGCTTTAACTAAAAGCAGTCAGAGTGCACTAAACAAGAAGAAGTTAGTTAATTTAATGTGTGACTTATTCGATTCAGTACCAAATAATAATTTATTGTCTATTATTGCTGTAACTGAATATCCATATTTAATTCACCATAAATTAAGAAGAGCCGGGAGATTGGACAGAGAGGTACCATATTATACTACCATCCATACAGATATATTATTATTATGTACACATTATAGTTTTAAAAACTTTTGTTTCACATCCTAAGAGATATTTCCATTTGTTCCATTTTCTAATAGCAACGCTTTTTTTACGCTTCATAATTTTCAGATTTACCTCAAAGCACCATCCGCAGAAGATCGTTTTAACATTCTCAAAGTTCTTGTTGAAGAATGGCCATCATTGAAAAATATAGATTTGAGATCTCTTGCAGAAATTACTCCTGGTTATGCTGGAACCGATTTGAGGAGACTTGTCCATTTAGCAGTACTGAAATCGAATGTAAAGCATATTAGTATTATGAATATTTTGTTAATGATTTTGTATACATTTTCATGAAATATTTTCATACAAATGCTTTTTAGGAAGAAAATTGCGTTACGGTATCACAAAACCATTTGAAGCATGCCTTATCTAGAGTTCTTCCTTCTGTTCTTCAAGGTTCATTAGGTGTTGTTGATTTCCAAAGCGTTTCCTCCTTGGATCATATTATTGGTCTGGATTCTGTCAAAGCAAATATTATCAAGACAATTATATGGCCCATTAAATACTCTGCAGAATTTCGTAAAATGGGTATCAGTCCTTCAAAAGGTATTAGATCAATTCGGGAATCTTTTAATTTTTCAGTTCCAGAAACCCATGCTCTGTATTATATGAACTTAACTAATACACATTGACACTTTTTTTAATTTAGGTCTGCTTATATTCGGGCCACCAGGATGTGCCAAAACGACATTAGTGCGAGCTGTAGCATCTTTAAACAAAATTAACTTTCTCTCTGTATCAGCTGCAGAATTGTACACTTCAGGAGTTGGGGATAGTGAGAAGTTAATTACAGATTTGTACAATAGAGCAAGAATGGCATCACCATGTATAGTTTTCATCGATGAATTAGGTACGTGAACATTTATGTACCACACTGCACTGCTTTTTAACTTCACTCGTAATGTAATACTCGTAAATGATCGATATTATTATTTTTAACTTATAGAATTAATTATAAGCTCACGCTCTGCAGAGAAATCTTCCAACTTTTTACAAGCTAGTCTTTTGTCAGTGCTATTGACAGAAATTGATGGTGTAAGCAATTCTGGTCCTCCCGTGCTACCCCAGGATTCTAACAAAGTATGGATTAACGTGTACATGAACTTCAAAGCTTCAGTAACATATTTGAAGCCAAAAAAACTCATGGTTTTTGATCTGTTTACTTATTTAGGTTGTTGAAAGTTCAGTGGTTGTTACAGTTGCAGCTACAAATCGCCCTGACCTTATCGATTCTGCCTTATTACGTCCGGGACGATTCGATCGAATTATTCCTGTTCCTCCGCCAGACGAATTGGAGAGATTTAATTTGCTTAAAGAAATCACAAAAAGTATACCAATGTCAGATGTCAATTTAGACCAGTTAGCTCGTGAAACTCAATATTTTTCTGGGGCAGATTTGGTCAATCTTTGTCAAGAGGTTCTTACAATATCCTTAGTCCTTAATTTACAATTGTTACACTCTATATCGCAGTGTAGCCTGAAAAATCTGAAAATAGTCAGGTTCATCGCTTAATAAGTACCTACCTATAATTATTAATTGTTATATTACAGGCTGCTTTGAATGCATTGGGAGAGAATATGGACGTTAAAACAGTCACAATGGAAAACTTTAATAATGCCAAGACCGACTTAGGACCATCGCTAACCTCTGAAATACTTCAATCTTTTCATGAATATGTTGATTTGTATTCTCCTACTCCTAAGTCTAATTGATAAAAGGATTTTTATTCTACATTAACCAAACTGAAAATGAAAATATCTGTCAAAATATGCCACGAACTACGGACATTGATTTGTTGGAAAAACTTATGATTATAAATGTGAAGGTGCTAGTTCTAGATTAATATTTTTTAAACTATTACAATAATAAATGTAGAAAGTGGTCACAATTTAAAAAGAAAGATATTGTAAACAATTGATGGATTCAACGATTGAATAACTATTTTAAATAGTATAGTAACACGAAATAAAGTATGTGAAGGCTTTACTGCATTTAAAAACTGACGCAGGTACTTTTATTTCTATTTCTGTATTAGAATAGAACTTGATGTAAAATTAATTAGTAATACAAATGCAATACATTATTTATGCAGCAATCTCCTAAGAAAATACGATACAGTAATGTAAACTGTAAAAAATTACAATGTTCAATAAAGCGGATGTGAGATATTATATTATAGATATTTTAAATTCTTCTGATAAAGTTATACATACGCTAATCGCTATCAGATAGTGCTACAACTTCGGGTGCCCCATTCTTTAATTTCTTAGGGGACGAGGAACCTGACTTGGTTGGCGATCCAGGCGCCGAAGAAGCAGCTTTTTCGGGTTTTTTCTGTGCAGGCTTATTCTTTTTCTTAATTTGAGTTTGACGAAAATCTAAAGTAGATCAAACACAATAAAATATTTACTATCAAACATAGCTATACTCAATTACAGCCAACAGCAATGATCATTGTAATTGAATTGTATTTGACTTTGCATGATTATTAGTAGCATATTTTTATTATTTATTCAGTTGCAAGTTTATAACCTTGGACTGTTAAAGATCTATTTAGAGCTAGATTCACTTGTACACTTCCTACATTCTAATAAACTAACATTACGTTTAACTGTTTTTTCATATATTAATTATAAATTCCATAGATCAAAGTTTTTCGCTATTATCGTTTTTGGTATATAAAAAAGCAGTTTTCGCCCTTCCTTTTTTCTATGATATAATGGATTTCAGAATTTCAGAATATTTATTGATGTATTGTACTTGAAACTAATGTT
>JAQFYB010007531.1:0-10728 GCA_034694085.1 Pogonognathellus longicornis
GCATAAAGTTCACTCAAAATCATTCATTTAAAAACTAACCACATACAAATTTCGAAATCCTAATTGAAAAAATCGAATCATTGATTTTTCTACCAAAAAACGGTCCTTCATTTTTTACTCAATCAATTAATTATACTAAAACCTTAAATTATATTTCTACAAAAAATGAAAATGAAATCAATTGTTCCAATTTGGGTGTTCTTATTACTTGCTGTTTTTCAACTCAGCTTTGTAATTGTAATATCTTCAAAAACAGCAAAAGTGATCAAATCGATCTCAGATGTAATTGAATATAACGTCAAAACTCATTTTCAACCTCAGACATTACGGCTCATTATCTTGGAGTCTGAAGATAAGCCTCTTGACTGGGAATTAGTCAAAGACTACATTGTTCTCATTGGCGACAACAAACCAATTGTAAAAAGCAGTCAGCCTCTTTCACTGTCATCAGAGGTTGTCGGCTACGAGCCTTTATTCCGATACGTTGTGATGATTTGGGTTACCAACAATGAAAAATACAACACTCTTTTGGAGAAAATTTCAAAAACTGTGAATAGGCGCTGGGATCGAATTGTTTTTATTTCAACAGACGAAATCCTGCAGAAAATATTCGCTAACGAATTAGTAGGGAAATTGAAGGATAAATTTGGAGTTTCTATCAACACTGGAAAAATATGGACGGATCCCTCAATTTACGCTGGCAAAAACAAAATGTCAAAATTGGAAAAGTTCAGTGAATTTCAAGAAAAAAATCGCATTGGAGGAAATCTTCGAGGTCGACATTTCAAAGTTGCTTCTGCCGAATTTAAACCGGTCATGTACACCTTAGGAAAAGATAGCCAGAACAAAGATAAAGCTGGTGGTTTTGCATTAACAATGGTTCAAGAAGCGTCACTTCATTTCAATTACAGTTACGAATCCAAATACTCTCCTATGTATTTATCAGTCTCACCGAATGGAACTTGGGGTGGAATGGCTTCTTTCGTGGCCACCCCAGATGATTGTGATTTTGCTGCAGGGTTAGGAATGGATTATTTATTTTATTTCGCATTTGACTATGGAGCTGTAATTGGAGCCGTTGAAGTAAAATTTGCCACACAACACCCGTCTGCTGTCGTTGAATGGTATGCATTTATGCAACCATTTTCCAAAATTACGTGGTTTTGGACAATCGCGATTTTTATTTACATTTGCGTAGTTCAATTTTTTGTCACTGTCATCACCAACAATTGGAAAGTGAAAAGGGGATCTTTTTACTTGGGACTTTTTCTTCCATACGCCTTAGCAATGGAACAAGGTCTGACTTATATTCCCAAAGGAGCTCGTTATATTTCGGCAATTTGGTTGTTGGGCACTGTGGTCCTTGGCACGGGTTACAGAAGTACTCTGAGAACGAATTTGATGATTCCACGCCCTGAAAAGGTTCCGTACACTTTTGAAGAACTGGCTCTTCAAAACAATTACGATATCTCCTTGTTTGAAGCTGGCGCAGCAGAAAATATTTATTTTCAGGGTGCACCATCGGATTCAATTGTCAAGAAAATTGCATTTAGAATGAAAATAGCTCCTAAGCTGGAGAAATGCTATTTCGATGTTTACATGAATAGGAAAACAGCGTGTATGGCACTTTCTCCTTTGCTGGAAACGGAAGTTGCAGCAAGAATGACGGTTAGTACTTCCGTGGAACCCCTACTTTTTTCAAGAAATGCCGTATTTACTCGTTTCTACACAGCCACCTTTCAGAAACACTCAATTTTTGTCGATTCCTACAACGGAATCACTCAGGCGGTTTACGAGTCAGGGATATTTAATAAATGGCAAAGAGAGGAGATTATCAAATTTAAAAAAATTGGAATACAAAGGATGAGCAAGGAATCACACACAGAACTGTACAAGAAATTGCAGGCACAAGCTTTTCAAGATGACATGGATAGAAAACCCCTTACTTTTTGGAACCTTAGAGCTGTTTTCGTGATTTTGCTAGTTGGAAATACGGTCGGATTGATTTTATTTCTTTTTGAAATCAAAAATATCATACAGTGTAAAAGAAAACGTGAAGCGTCTGATGGTGTTACAAACGTTTTTGTAAGTTCGACCTGAAAATCAGTTTTACTATAAATATATGTAAATAGAAGGATTGTTAAACAAATAAGTGAATCACACTTGATCACACTAATTTTGAGACGTATTATATTTGTATGCTATATATAACTAGAAATGTTTTTGCTAAAGCTAACTAATATTATTATTGTCGTTAACTAAGATTGGATCTGTGTCTGTAGTCTATAAATCTATAATTCATCATCGATACCTACTACGTGCTATCAATATTTCTGCTTATGAAAATTATATAATGCTTCGTATCCATAATTGCTTTATTCTATAATTCTATATACTGTATACTATATCAGAGGTGTATCCAGTACACACATCTGGGGGGGGGGGGTTTGAGCAAAAACAGTCATAAAATATATGTAATTTTTTACGCGCAGCACGAAAATTGTTAGACAATTTGGGCTAAAATTCAATATAAAATGCATTTTATAACGTGTAAGTTTTTATAATTAATTACAATATTATATTATGAGTATGATTAATTTCAAAATCATTTATATTGATCATATTCGGGTTACATACAAGTAAGCTTTCGATTTTAAACGCTTTGAAGTGACATTAACTTTATTTATTAAGTCGAAAATGGTTTATTAGAGTCTTTGTCAAAGAAAGTACAGGTATTAACTTTTCAAAGCTTTCAAATAAATACATCTAACTAATTGGTAAAAATAAAATAACTACAAATGAACGAAGGATTTCTTTTTTGATACAAGGATTAAATTTTTTGACAATTGAAAAATTGAACAAGAAAGATTTAGTCAGGTAGAGTAAAGGATGGCCAAAGGCCTTTCTGTGAGTTACCTTTATAATTTTATATTTAACAGGAAGAAGATAAAGTTTTACAACATTAAAGTAAAATATCAAAAGTAACTGTAGGTACATATGACAATAAAATGAATGCAAGGCGTAAAATGAAAAAAATATGTATTAAAATAAAGTAAATACTTAAAACGTGCTTAGGTAAATGTAAAAAATAAGTAATTTTGTACTACATGAAGTAAAACCTCACGCTCCTTTTACAATCAGTGCTGAATCATACGCAAACATTGATTTTTTGATTGTAAAAAAATAATTGCAATAAATGACACAGGATGCAAAATATCGAACAAAACGCTTCACATACTTAAAAATTCATTGCTTGGTTTGGTCAGTTTAGCGTTAATTTAATCTTCCATGTAGGTATATAGATAGATAGCATCTTAGACATAGATAGACACATAATATGCTAGAATTTATTATTATTATTACTCATTGTTAGTTTGATGAATTTCCCTTTATGCATTAGCTTTTATACACATTTTAAGCAAAGAGTTCACTATCAATTGTTGTTAGTTGTAAAACTTACATTAAAGAAAATATGCATTGAGAGTTGGGAGTCTGTTAGAGTAAGAATGCACCAAAGATTATAGCCTTCAATATTTTATCACCTATGAATTCAGTACCTATTATTTCTAAGAATTTGCACTGTAAAGGTCCACAGGTGCAATATACTATACACACACCCTTGCTGGCTCAAATATCTACAAATAGCATTATTGGCATTCACACCTTTAAACCTTGCAGTTTGCCAAACTTTTTAGAAATAATTCTTGAGAGATTTACAACAAACGTTGAAATGCTTAAAAAACATGTCATGTATTACAACAAACGGAATTCTTATGATTTTCTTCCTGGATGTGTAGATTTCCAAAGAGTATATATAAACGGCTGGATGGTCTAATAATATTGTCAATTCATCAGCAAACATTTAACTAACAGTTTCTCAGCAAAGACAAACCAATTACGTACAAATAAATATGTATACTACAGGAATCACAATTGCCGTTTTGTGCATTGCTTTGCACGTTGCCCCAAATTTTGGAGCTAGTGTTGGAACTGAATTTTGTTCTAAGCCTACCGTTGCCGATAATTTGGATACTGAATGGGTATGTTTGAAAAATAAATTTTGAAATCTAAACCATTAAATTTATTTTTAAATTTATTAAATGTGAATGGAAATTAATATGTTAAGTATGTGATATGATTATTAAAAAATAGATTCAAAACAACTACAAGAGAGAATGGCATCTTACCACCGGAAATAAGGACGGAAGAAGACATTTAGCTCAAATCCTTCAAGGAAAAACTCTTGGCCAAGATGCGGATTATTCTAACATGTGTGCCACCATGGCTCTTAATCTAACCGATGGAAACATTGGAGGTCAGTATCATGGATTTGGGGGCAAATCCGCTGATTGGAGTTGTCGCTTTGATGATGAATCCAAAATCGTTTGCGAATACTTCACCAACCCCAACAAGGAATACAGTAAGTGTTTTATTGTGATTCAGTTTCAAATAATACTGATAAATTATACGTGTACAGAAGTTTTCGAACATTTGAACACACAATGAGTACAATATTTGTAATTGAATAGAATTTTCGTGTCCTGAAAAAAGCGAATTTTAATGTTAAAAATGTTATTTTTCTTTTAGGTGAAAAAGCCTCTGCTTATTTGAGTTATTTTGACACAAAGGAATCCCATAATGTCTATGTTGCCGTTATTTGCTTCGGAAACGGTGATGTCGGTTGGTTTGCTGCATCTGGAACCAAGTCTTTGTCCGACGAAGAGACTAAAACTGTCACTGAACATGTCAAAGGTCTTGGTTTCGATCCAGAAAACAGAGTTCCTTTGTACACCGGCAAATGCTAAATAACTAGTTGTGTCTACCCAATGAAAACCTCACTTTACAAACTTATTAACTAACCTACCCAGTACATTAAATGCTCATTTAAACAGCCCTCTCTTAAGCTTTTTACTTATTTATAGCAACCTGGTATGAATTTCAGCATCATTCTTAACCATATATTTCACCATCTTTATTAAAATGTAGAGTTAAAGCTCTTATTAGGCACTTAATAATTTTCATAATCTTTCAAGCTTTTTACTTATTTGTCTTACAGCCTCAATTCAATAAATTAAATATAATCCAACCCGGCTCATATTTAAATTGACATGAAGAATTTGTGATATATGTAATTTGTAAAATGGATAAAATTCATGGTCGTGTTATAAATTGTTGTTGCAAAAATTCTATCAATATTGTAAATTGCTTGTATATTTATTTAAGACCTTTTACCATGCGCGTAGCCAAGGGGGGTGCACAGGGTGCACGTGCACCCCCCAGAATGCGTAGAATATCTAAAAGGTAAGCAATCTTGCCTAGAATGTTCAAAAACTCGAATAGTTTTCGATGATTTTAAGTTGGTTTTGACCGAATTGACTCCAATACAACGTGATATTATTGATTCATATTAGAATTTCGCCCTTCCTGAAATCAATTTTGTGAACAATTGTGCTGTGCACCCCCCAACTTGTATTCCTGGCTACGCGCCTGCCTTTTACTACCTGTATATTTATTCAACTTATTTATTCTATTTATTCCGAAAATAAAACCGAGCTTAAATCAGATAAACACACACCAGGTATAATTTTATTTTACATACTTCACAAATAAACTAGATTATACTCTATATCACACTACACAAATCTTTTTTTGTTAAAAATTATATCATAATAATATTATGATATAATTTGTAACAAAAAAAATTATACAGTAGCTTATACAGTAGTGGCTCTGCTACTGAATAATTGGACTATACACTACATACAATTATCAATTATGTATGTATGTGTTTCCCAAAATGTCAAAAAGCATGTCATTTCTCCATAATAGGGTTTAGTCATTTTCATTTTGTTCTACCCCCCCCCCCCCATATCCAAATATGGAACCAGGATTCGACCCTGACACTGAACACCGATTCGTGCATTTCAGCATATCTGCATGTCGGCCATTACTTAAACATTTACCGACCCAAGTAAATTGAAATAAAACAAATAAAATTCAAACTTCATTCCATTTTCAGTTATTTCGATGAATCAAAGAAATGTGAAATGTAATGCATGGAATTTTCTTACACAGTAATGCATTAAAAATTAAATATAATATATTATCCGGTCTGTGATATAAATAGAAGATAATAATAGCATAAAAAGCTTTACTTTTCTATTGTTCATGTTATCTATGTAGCCTATTTTGTATTAGATTTCTCACTGAACAAGACTATTCCGACTGTAAAGTTTACTTTTTCACACACTGCTTACGTCTAATGATAATGAATTGCCTACACTATGTACTAGTCATATAAAAATCCAATGTGGTTATAGTTATAAATTACCTGTAACATTTATAATCATTGGGAGTATGAGTATGAGCAATGGAAAAAGGTAGGAAAAAGGTAACCGTTAATATTCAGCTGATACAAAGTTACACATACATTTCTTGAGTCCGCACTTCGCATAAAATACATTTTATTTCGTAATACATAGTTATAGCTTGTGCTAGTGTGTGAAATTTCATGAGTTGTTTTCTTGATCGTGGAATTTTATTGAAAGAGTCTTTTCAACATGTCATGCAAAATCGTCTTTCCAAACTTGGTTTTTTAAAATGGAGATATCTCCGAAGTACTGAAACTAGAAACATAATATTGCTATATTTGGAAAGATAATAAACTAAACTTTCATTTTATGTACTCATAATCCATACAACTTCCCCTGATGGGGAGAAAAATGAAAGAGTTTTACTAATTAACGTGTCACACGTTGTTCTATACACTATTTCTTCTTTTCTTTTTATAATTATTTAATGATTGCATCTTTATATAATTTCAACTCGCAACCCGGTTGAAAATTTTGTGCCCGCATAGGCCTCCCAGTTATTGTTAAGATTTAAGTCCATACCCCGCAATTTGTGGGGCGATTGTGTGTTCCCTGCACCCGACCCGATCCCACATCTAATACACACCTAATCCACGAATATTGAAATACTACATAGAAACTTACCCTAGAAGACTTTTGAATTAAATTCATATTATTTTGGCCTCAAAATAGAAAATCCGAAAATAGAAAATCTACATTTGTAAAATAAAGAATTCTTGAGAATTTATTTTTGCAAAATAAAATATCTCACCCAATAAAATATCTCTTTTCAACTTTACAAAGTATTACAAACTTAATTACTAAAATTACTGCTTACATCATTTATCCACTTTATTTTTATTAAACAAGTCGCTTTTACATAATATTATTTCTATGAATCAAAGAAACACGAAACGGTTCAGGATGACTGATAGCAACAAAACCTTTAGTCAACCCTACAAATTCGTCAACATCACTTTGTACCACGGTGAACCTTTGAAGAATTCCTGTGATGAAAACAAAAATAGATGAAGTTGCCACACTCTCACCTAAGCATCCTCGAGAACCTGGTAAATATTATTTAAAATATTAAATATCACCAAAAAACTCTCAGTCGAACAAAGTAACATTCAAAATCTTCAAAACTGGTGGATGCATCGTAAATATTAAAAAATCATCTCACCTGCGCCAAACGGCATAACATGACTGATTTTCTCGGCGATCAGATTGTCTTCGGAATCAAGAAATCTTTCAGGACGAAATGTTTTAGGGTCTCCCCAGTAAGTTTCGTCCATTCGAAAGAAAAATAGATTAGCAAATATCCATGTTCCCTAAAATCAAAAAAATATATTTTGATTTACATACCTACATATTATGATATTATGAAACAGAGTGTTTGAGCAATGAATGATTTTTGTGTTACAATGATTTACAAATATTGTTTATCGTATGCATCCATTTTTAATATTTAAGGATTAGACCTTTTCAAACTGTTGGCCATCATATTCAAAGGTATTTTTGGTCATTCGGGGCATAGCAGGAATAATATTTCCCATTCTATGAATTTCCATGATTGTTGCTTCAGTGAATGGCATTCTATAAAATTCACAAACAATATAGAAAATTACAAACCCAATGAAAGTTAACAAAACGTCTATTATTATTTACATGATATTTTTTAAATAAACAATCATTTGCCAGATATTTAAGTATTTTATGACATTTTTAAA
The DNA here is from genome assembly GCA_034694085.1 of Pogonognathellus longicornis. Taxonomy (NCBI): domain Eukaryota; kingdom Metazoa; phylum Arthropoda; class Collembola; order Entomobryomorpha; family Tomoceridae; genus Pogonognathellus; species Pogonognathellus longicornis. Next base: position 8,081 of record JAQFYB010007531.1, read on the forward strand.
CAATGAATGATATGTGTGTAATTTTACTAACCTTTTCCTATGGGTGTTATAATTAGGTACACCAACACCAATAATGGCGTCAATTTCTTTTTGAACTTTAACTTGAACATCAGGATTCAAAACCAAGAACATAAACGCACTCTCCATGTATTTAGATGTTGTGTCCATCCCGGTCACAAAAAGATCAATCAAAACATATATCAATTGATCTTCACAATAAATTTTATTAAGTTGGTCGTTCGATCGATGTTTCTCAATTTCCAACAAAAAGTGGTCAACAAAATCCACTGGGTCTGTTGCAATGATTCGTAGCTTCTTTTCTTCAATGAAATTCTAAACCATGAAATTGGTCAAGTTTAAAGTTTAATTCAATTAATTAACACAGTTTAATAAAATTATCCAAACTTAGTTAAAAAAACATCTTTCTGATAACGGGGCGTTGAAAAGTAAAGACAATTACTGTTCTTAGCAAATTGTTCAAACGCAGATAGCAATTTACGCGGTAAATTCCATAAGGGTCATAGATTAGGTTATCAGAGGATGGTTCGTTTTTTTCAGAAATTAATTGGCCCTTGCAGCTTCAAGGAGAAGTCACTGTGAACCTCACTTTTTTAATCATACAGCTTAATGACATTTAAAGTCAGAAAAAGTTTGAAAAACAACTTTAGAACTCCTAACTTTAATCAAAGAAAAAAGAATCTAACCCCTTGACAGTGTTGTGAGGTTTACACAGGGAACAACTTTTCACTTATAAGTGAAAAGTTGTTCCCTGTGTAAACCTCACAAATGGTAAATGATGCATGTGTGAATTCATATAAATATGAATTCACACATGCATCCTTTACCTAACATAACAATAAGTAAGTGAGCAATTGGATTACTGAACACAACAATCTTGAAATTTCGACACCTCCCCCTTAAAATTAATTGTAAAAAATGAAAGATTACTTGAAAATAGATATCTAAAGTGTCTAGGGCTCTAAACAACTCTTTATATCCCAGTCCAAAAACATCGAAATATGTAAGAATGCTCTGTGAAAAATATTCTACTAGAAAAACTGCGAACAAATTTAGGTTTGTCAATATTTCCACATTTGTGTATAAAAGATGAAGATCTGGATCGTTGTGAGCAAATTTACTGCCTCCAATAACACCCCAAACGATACTGATTGCTGAGTTGGTAAATAAATTTTGAACTTGAATTTTGTTATCCGTCGAAATTATTTGATTTTCTAAATGCTCAAGCATTTCTGTCAATTGTTCATTTAAAATTGCAGGCAAGCTGTGATTTTTCCCGAATCCCAATTTTCCTAAAGTTTTCATAGTGTAGCATCTCAATTCCTTCGCTACTTCACCACTATTAAGCATGATGCCTGGAAGAAGAAATTAAACATTTTAACAATTGTATTACAACATTCTGAGATTAAATTCCATAATATTAACTCGAAGTGGTAAATAATAGTTGCATTTAGGTACAGAAATGTTCAATTTTATTTTCTGACATAGAATTGAATGCACTCACCCTTTCCACGTCCTCTACTGTAGTACTCAACTATGTTTTTCGGAAATCTGTCAGAACAAGCTTCACTGCAAAGGACTGCCTTAATAGTTTTGTAATCTTTCGGGTAAACTAAATCGGAAAAATGACATCAATGCAATAAATAAATAATATTACGAACAACAAAAACAAATTCATAACAACATTCCATCGTTTAAATAAAATACACTTGTTTTTATCGAATTAATAATTAGTTACCCAAAGTAGTGCGTAAGTATTTGATTATAAAAGTTGATTTCGAATTTTGTGATGTCGGGGATCCATATTTGGCATACAATTTGTCTAAGATGGTATCCTTACAGTTTGGATTTTTTCGAGACGATAGGAAAGATAACAACCCCAATTGAAACATAAATCCGAGTCCCTTCGAAACATATTTCGTCTCATTCTCGACATTTACTGTGGATTTAGTTTCTGCATGAGATTCACAAATATTTAGAAACTTCAACAGCGATGCCTTTCCCGTATCGTATCATTTTCAATAAAAATAAACTATTTTATAAATTTTTATGATCTATTGCAATTACCACTTGTGGCTAATTCACGTTTTCTTTTTCTCGAATTTGTTTCCCAGTTCCACAAAATTATGACAGCTGAAAATAAAATAGTGGTAGTAATTGTATAAAGAACCATGGTTTTGCGCTATGGTTGTGAACTAAACTGGACGTTTAAATCTGGAATCAGTGACTGATTATGGTTGAATGTGAAGGGTATAAATATATTCCAGTACAATCTTTAAATACAATCCTGAGAAGCGGAAAAAATATATTATTGAAGTTGCATGCTGCATGCAATTGAAAATTTGCAGTTCACGGGCGTATAAATAATAATACTTGTCTCTTAGAATTAGAACTGAGGGAGAAAGGTTGATGGTAAAAGAAGATGAATGGCTTATGATTTTCTAATGATTGAATTTTTTTTCCGAATTTAAAGAGTCTTATTTACGTTCATATTTTGTTTCAACAAATAATAATAATCATTACATTAGTGTTCATTTTGTTATTTTAGTAAAAAAACTAGTGGATCAGCGCCCGCGCTCCGCGCGGGGAAGGAGTAAATGCAAAATGTAATAAAGTTGAAGGCCAGCTGT
>JAQFYB010007532.1:0-10727 GCA_034694085.1 Pogonognathellus longicornis
CCTTCGGGGGCGGAGCCAAAAAATCTCGATTTCCCGGAAAACCTAGTTGCCAGGTTTCCGATTTTTTTCCATCCCTGATAGCTGCAGGACAATCCTCATTTCTAATTACCCACACACAAAACTCATTATTTTCGTATTCCTCGTCCGGTTTATATTCGAGAATTATTGTTTCGTCACATACAGTTTTAATGACACCTCCGCACGAATCTGTACATTGAATATTTTAATATGCAACCTTAATTTTGTGCAATAAGATCAATTTTATTTAATATAATACAATTTGCATTTTATTTCCTGTGATATAGTAAAAATTATTTAGTTGTGTATTAACTGTAAGTTGCGTAAGGCGTTTTTCCATTCATGTCCAGAATTTCTGGATAAACAGAGTCGCTTCCAAATGTTTGTATTGGCAACCCAATAAGAGAGCAAAGCAACGTCGTTACCAAAATTGTGTGTATAAAACCAAACATTTTCAATCTCGTGTTGAATTGCTTTTACGACTGCACTGAAAACAAATAACGTATTATGTTAAAGTCTTTGCTTATACACTACGCCTTTCGTAGAAACAAATGTGGAAGGAAATGGTAAATATCAATTAACCTTTATCACATTTAACAAAATCCTTTGAGATATGCATAGCAGTTGGCATATTTTATCTCTTGGAGATAATATGATTTTGACATAAACTTAGCCTCCCCATTTGTGTGACAAGGTTCGGGTTTTCCGTCCAGGCATTTAATTGTTTGGTATCGACTGACGGTGATATCGACAACAGGGGCGTAGCCAGGATTTAGTTTCCGGGGGGCAAACTCAAAACATGAGGTATATAATATGTGCGCTTGGCGCGAAAAATTTGAGCAAATTTGAGCAAAAATGAACATAAAATACACAAAATGTGCAATATATAGTGCACAATAGGTATTCTACTATTGTGCACTATATTTTATTTTTTCACGTCACTATGACAGTTTTCACATCATACAAAGTATTTGGTTTATTTACTTTATCACCATCACAAATGTTGTTTTCAAAAACAGAAGCATGTTGTCAAACACTGGACACTGGAGATAGCTTTCAGTTGGGTTAGCATTTGCGGGTGGACCCCAAATAAGTGTGACATATCCATCAGCAGGAATGGCGGTATATGAATAGAAAAGGACGACAAAGTTTGTATAGTAATTTGTTTCAATGCTTTTATGCTTTTGAAGCCGGTTCCATTCATCCTGAAGAAAATCAGAAATGATTTCATACATAATAATCAGTAAGAGTAATAAACAATAAAAAAATTATGTGCAGACGTGTAGCCAACGTGCATATCAGGAATGTTTATAACATTGATCTCTGGGATAGGGCAGATTTCGAATAAGAGTCATCAATAATGAATTGCAACGGAGTTAATTGGGTGGCAATAAACTTAAAATGCATATAATCGCATAGCGCAAATATTTTTCCAAATCTTTCAAATTTTTATACAAAATGAATTTATGTTTTCAGATATTATGCAGTCTGGAAAGCACACATGCGCCCCTTGGTTGCATAAATATGAATTTACGTTCTGTAGTAAGGTCTAAAATCCATTGACTGTCCATTACGTTCCAACGTGAATACAGATAGGTAGTCGTACGTTGCTGTGTAATATTCGATGTATAGCTGAAGAGTAGGCAAAGATGTAGTATGTCTTGGTACTATGACGAAAGAGTGCAACATTTGTTGATAATATGGTTGAAGTGATGTAACTCCATCTGGGGACGTAGAAAAAAAGTCGTCTGTTCTATTTGCAGTACTTTGTGGCTAAAACCCGACTATCTCAATTCTAAATCCCGATCCAGTTTGCGAATTGTCTGACGAAAAAATCAAATAGTGAACACGCGCTCGTTTGCTAATTTGTTCCATGGTCGTTATGCTTCCCCTTCATAATAAAATCAATATTATGTATATAAAAAGACACTTAATATCATTATTTGTTGTAAATTAAGAATATTCCGGATTTTGAGCTGCACTAATAATGATTTTACATTATTTCAGTGTAGGACGGTCCGTCTCTAATTATGGTAGCAGTTTCAAATCCAGAAATTTGAATATAATCGTATCCAGTCTCAAAACCACTTTTTGTTTTTGTCATTAGTGATCCAATGCATTCCTTATTTCTAATGACACAAACGCACAACTCATTATTCTCGTATTCTACATCCGATTTATAGTCGATAATAATTGTTTGGTCGCATTTAGGTAAAACAACACCTCCACAGGAATCTATAATAAATATTATTATAATAATCACTTCATAGGTCTATCTGATTATTTTAAAATGGAGACTATTAAATGATTTATAATCCTTTTTCAAAAAAAATGGAATTAATATTAGGCTAAGTATATAAACACTAACTGTAGATGGCATATGGTGTCTTTCCATTCCTGTCCAGAATTTCGGCATTTACAGAGCCACTTGCAAATATTTGCAGTGACCCTGCAATGAGAGTGCAGAACAACACCGTTGCACAAATTTTTGTTAATGAAAATGAACATTTTTAAATTTAAGGTTATTTTATTTTACAATGAACTGAATATATACAAATCATTATTTGTTGTGCACACCGACTTTTGGAAGCAAATGTTAAATGATAAGTAACCATTGATTTCAATAACAACGGATTATGATCCGTTGAAGTAGTTATTGCAGTTGGTAGTTTGTATCTCTGATATGAGTTGGCAAAAACTAATTGTAAGCTTCACGATTTGTGATAATAATGGAGTGGCTATTGGAATTCAGGCAGTCATATCATACCGACGAAGATATTGGACCAATTCACATAATATGCATTACAAACTTGCGAAGCGTAAGGATACTAAATTGAAAAGGAGAGAAGTTGGATTTTATACAGAATTTTCCAAATATAAAGTAATATGCAACTCTGACGAATTGTAAAACCGGGAATGCGTGTACATTGCATGATTGCTTTATTTGACATCGCGTCTACGAAAACCGCCGACTTTTACGAAACTTTTTACGAAGTCTACGATACGAACTCTACGAAACAAAACATGAACTGGACCATTGTGACGAATTGAAAAGTCTTTTATATTACAACAGAGTTAAATATCGTAACAGCAAAATATAGCGTGTAATGAAATGCAAACAATATTTATATTGAAATTTATTACCTGATGGCTATCGGGCATATTAAATACATTACATATTATCTATAACAACCATAACATCAGTTTTCAACAATTGAAGAACATTTTTAATAGCGTGGGATATAGTTTTCAGTTGTGACATTATCGTTTGAAACCCAACTCATTGTGATACCTCCATCATGCATCAGCTGGAACATTGGAACTTAACGAATAGAAAAGGACGACATATATTGTGGATATTGCAAATATTGTATATTGCACATATCGTATAGAGTACCCAACTTGTCCTTATGCGACGTTTTTTTCCGGACCCCGAGGTGAACGCGGTCATTTTTTGAAATTACTAGACCCCTTTTGTTCCTATTCCCAAAATTGACAATTTATGAAAAAAATGAAATATACGAAACGTTTATATTTATAAAGTAAGCATGCACATTCGGCTTCTAAAATATTTTCGAATTTCGTTCGAACTCAACTTGATAATTCTAGCTCTAAGTTCGAAACCAAAAATATTTCACCAAAATGGCACATAAGAAACTGATAGAGCGTATTCTAAACATTAAGAATACAAACTTTCATTTTCAAATGTTGAAAATTAAAATATTCCTCAGCCACAGCCAAAATGCGATATAGCATGATTAATATCATATATATACTCACTGGATAGAGTTACAAAAATACATAAAAATTTCTTACCCGCTGCAGTGTATTCTAACGTTATTTGACTGTCCATTACGTTGAACGTTGTAAGGTGAAAACAACAATGGAATCTGATTGTACAACACAATAATCGATGTCTAATCGAAGAGATCCCAGAGGTGTATTCTTTGACATTATGACATATGATTGTTTCATGGATGAAAGATAGGGGATAATTGACGTGGTACCACTTAGCAAACCACGTCACTTATCGCGGTACCGACGCAGATGCAACAAATTGAAAAAGTAATTGATGTTACAGCACAGTGAAATATTGTATCGGTAAAATATAGCGTGTAATTAATTGCAAGTAAATATTACAAAATTTTTATTTGGCGTTCAAATTGATTAGGTGATGGCTGATCGGAAATATTACATAAATTACATTTCTTATGCATCAGTTTTCAACAAGCAAACAACCTTATCAATGGCTTGCGATATAGTTTTCAGTTGTGACATTATCGACTGGAGCCCAACTCATTGTGATACCTGCGTCATCAGGAACCTTAGAACTAAACGCATAGAAAAGGACGACAAAGTTTGCATAGTAGTCTGCTACAAAGGACACGCTGCCTCGTCCGCTTAACCTAAACAAATTTAGAGATTTCAATATATTCTTGTCGATGATTTACAAAAATGCATAAAAATGTCTCACCCTCTTGATTGCGGTCTAAAATTAATTGACTGCCCATTACGTTCCAGGGTGAAAATAACAATGGTATCTAGTGATACAACATAATAATCGATGTCCAGTCGCAAAGATGACACAGATGTATGCTTTGGCATTATCACATATGATTGTTTCATGGATCGAGGATACGGGATAAGTGATGTGTTTCCACTTGGGGATGTAGAAATGAAATCATCTGACCACTCTATATAACCCGTTTCCTCATACGCGATTATCTCAATTCTAAATCCCGTTCCAGTGTTAGACTCATCTGTCGAGAAAATCAAAAAGTTAACAGGCGCTACATGGCCAACTTGTTCCATATTGTTTGTATGTCCCCTTGAAAACAAAATATACAGTTTTCAAATAACTCAATTAAATTGTTAAAAATTTATACGTATGTTAATTAACCAGTTTTTCTAATACCACGAATATTGAATAACTTACATTGATTCCGTATGTGATGGCCCATCTCCTATCTGCCATTGAAATAGAAAACCAGAATATTGAATGTAGTCGTATCCAACTTCGAAACCGCTTTTGGTTTTTGTCAGTAAGGCTCCTCTACAGTGCTCATTTCTAATTACCCACACACAAAACTCATTATTGTCGTATTCCTCGTCCGGTTTGTATTCGAGAACTATTACTTCGTCACATACAGTTTTAATGACGCCTCCGCACGAATCTGTACAGAAAATGATTTAATAAATCACCTTTAGATTGTAACATCAATTTTATTTACTTTCAATATTACAAATTATTCAGTTTAGTATTAACTGTAAGTTGCGTAAGGCGTTTTTCCATTCCTGTCAAGAATTTCTTGATTAACAGAATCACTTGCAAATGTTTGAATTGGCAACGCAAAAAGAGTGCAAAGCAATGCCGTTGCCACAATTGTGGGTATAAAATTGAACATTTTCAATCTCGTGTTTACGTGCTTTTACACGACTGCACTAAAGACAAATAACGTATGTTAATGTCTTTGCTCATTTATTACGCCTTTAGTGGAAGGAAATGGTAAATGACAATTAACCTTTATCACATTTAACAAAATCCTTTGAGATATGCACATCAGTTGGCAATATTTTATCTCTAGCACATAATATGAGTTTGGCACAGCTTTGTAAAAAAAATTTACAGGGCATTTCCTATACTAAAACTGAAGGAAGATTTGCTCTGGACAGCTTGTCCAGAACACATGTTGGAGCTTTAGTAGTAAACCTACAAATGTATAATACTGATTTCAATTTGTGATGACATTATAAAATAGAATTTGATTGAGTGTTTATAAATACAGTTATAGTTATGTATAGATGTAAGTTTAAATTTAATTATTGTATAATATTGTTCAATATAGTTGTAAGATACTGGACTACTCTATTTATCATGTGTCATGTCGGGAATGAATAGAGTATTTCGTTCGTATGAATTGTACTGAATTTGTTGTTATACAGAGAAAGACTGTTCATGCAAATGGTTAATGTTGACACGTTAATAAATCACAACTTTGAGCTTTGTCGTGTACTATGATATTGATTAGGGAATTTTACGTTGACAAGTAAGTACGATCTGATAAGCTTACTATATCACCATTGGGTATGTGTAGGAATTGTTGGCTTATCAACCAATTCCTCGGTAGTATAGTGGTAAGTATTTCCGCCTGTCACGCGGACGACCGGGGTTCGATTCCCCGCCGGGGAGGTTGCATTTTTGTTGCCTTTGCAAATATTTTATGCTAATACTGTTCTATGTTTCTTACATATGTATGCACAACAGACACATGTGTTTTTGTTCATTAATACAAGCATAGTATCCTAATATGTATTGGTTGGCGAACTTAGCTATAATGTAACTGTAAGTGCTCGTGTAAATTAACATACTTTTTATACCCCATCCAAATAAACATTTTATTAACTTTACGAGACCCTGAAACATAATAATATTATATATAAGGTAATAGTACATCACTACAATTTAATGTTTCTTCAATTGAATTCAAAAGCTATTCATTTATTTTAAAGGTTTCTTCATTTAAATTAAAGGCACATTATTAATTTAATAATAAATCCTTCAAATTATTAAAGTGATTAATACAATGGTCACATTATTGGTTTATTTATTGTTGTGCAGTAATTTTATTACTATTATTAGCATTAATGGAATTAGCTTGTAGCATTATGATTTCGAATGTAAACATGAAGTTAACCAAGGACATTGCAAATTGCCTTGTTAAAGAAAATAGTCCGAGTCCATGTATTTTTACAGGCTGCAAAATTAACATTCTTTCCAATCTCTCCACCTTTACCATACAATTCAATTGAGTCAAACAATGGAAAAAAATACTTAAAGTAAATTGTTTTCTTATTGTAACTCATCTTTGTGTATCGTACATCTGTATTGTACTCCTGACGAGGACACCTTTCGAAACAAATTGTTATTTTATTTGCAGAGACATTCACATTTGAGGCAAAGTATGTCACTAGGGAGATGCGAGTGACACATTGAAAAAATGACGTTAGGAGATAAGTTATTATAATTCCACTGGAGTATCCCGTCATTGAACCGCCGTTTATCCAATAATGGAGCTAAAATGGTCACATTAAGACATATAATTGCGTTTTTCTGGTACATAAATCAATTTATTCGACGTCTATTCTCATGAATATACTTATGTGTCTTAATTTAAAAATCAATTTAAAAATAATAAAAAATACTTTTAAATAACTAAAATAAATTTAAAAAATTTGTAATAATACTTTAGGCTTTATATTTATATATTATTGACATAAAGATAATTATAATTTTTCATTGTATGTAATTATAAAAATTTTCATTGCGAAACAAATAAATAAAGTTGTACTTGAATTCTGTTATTGAGAAAATGGAAATAACAAATTTGGGATACATACCTGATTGCAAATTGTATGGACATTAATGAAATATGATATGAATATCACAGGAGATAAAAATTCATTTATCATTCTAGCCAAATTACACAGTATGACAAAATCCGATCGAGCCTTGTGCCATGGAAAAAATTGGCTTTTTCCTAAAATTGGTGATTCATTATTTTATATGAAGATTTGAAAATACTCATTCAAATGTTTAAATCAGCTTATCCTAAATTTTACCTTACCTGTTACACAATTGTCAAGGAACTTTTTAAATTTGATGGAATTCTCAAAAGAAGAAGACAGTCCCATTTCTATTTGATTGTAAAAAGAATTGAATTTGAAGTCCAAAGCTCTACAAAATGCTATTATGAGCAGGTCCATATAAGTCCATGCATATGTGGTCAATTTGGCAAAAACGAAAACAATAATAGCAATCGCAGGGTTATAAGGCAGGAAGGCGTACGTTTTCAATCTACTGTAATAATAAAGTTCCAACAAGGTCTTCGAATTGAGAAATTTAGGATCCGATTCTAAAAAAGACAGCATGATTGACGCTCCAAAGTTTTGCAATGTTTAATATTTAATATTTATTTTAATTTTTATAACTGAATTTTGTTTTACTACTGTATTTATTTTAATATCTGCATAAATGATAAGCATTATAATTAAATAATTAAAATTAATAGTGTCAAAAATGGAATCCATAAATAATTTTAATGAATACAACCATAAAATTAAATATTAGAGTGATAGGAAAATTTTACCGTGCTCGTTTTTGTATATATCAATAAGTTGACCATCAAATAACAGATTTTCACAAATTGCAACCATCATAAGGAAAATTGTCAGTGTATTAATATGCAGACGAAGATAATTGTCGTTTGACTTGTAAGTAAGCTGCATTGTAAAATGTCTCCATTTTTTAAAAAAATTCTCCAAGCCATTATGTTTTGTCATCATGAGAATATAACTAAAATATTAAGTAAATATTAAAAGATATTTACATCAAATATAAGGTACCCACAAAACATTCGAATTAATTAATTAGAATAATTAACAATCGCTAAAACAACAAAATTTGATGTCAAATTGAAATAATAAACTCACTAGTAGGTAATTACGAAACAGAATAAAGGATTTTGCAAACCCTCAACGCATTCAACGAAATTTTTAGGAGGATAAAATGTGTATATTTCGTACAACGTAAGTATAATATCGCAGATACTCACCAGCAGAATTACAGAAGAAAAAATCCATAAAACAATTTTTTTAAATCTAAAATTTAAATTAAATGCCACGTATCACAAATGTAGGACAATCATTTTACGTTTTAAAAAATGTATTAAAAATGATTTCTCACTTTATAGTAGTACTTTTAATACCGAAGGTAGGCAAAAGACCAAAAATTTTCCCCAGCCAAATTAGAGATAAAAACGCTACATTTGGATCGTCTTCAGAAGAAAAGTCAAGCATGATAAAACTGTCAATTTTAAATTTTCTTTTCGTCGCCAAAATAGTTAATGTTGCTTCAGCTTTATGTTGATAAGCACAACTGCATTGATGTATACGAATTACCTTGCACAAGTTTTTAAGAAGACTTTTATTAAAGCACACTATTTTATGGATTCCACATTAATTCCATTAGAGTTTTAGCGAATAGAAACGATTTATATCAATATTATTAAAATATATTGAGTATTAAATGGACATGCTTTATACTTAGCAAACAAAATTACTTGGTAAAGGGTAGTTTAAAAAAGCATAAATTGGATTATGTTTATACAGTGAAATTGGTCATCTAATACAGTATTGCAACTTTTCTACATAAGAGAACGACAGCTTTTTGTATTGTAGTCCTCTTCTGGATTGGCTGTCATATAACATATTTCATTGGATCCCAAATAATAAAATTAACAATAACAATTTCATCTAACATCTGTCTGTCTAAAAACAATACTCCGCTGGAAATTCTATAAGGTTATCTGGAAAGTTATTTATAGTGTTGTTAAGGAAATTACGAAAAAAAATTGAAAATACTTAAAAAAAGAAAGATCATGCAAATTAACTTTTCACCTGCTTGTCGATCTCATATACGGAAAAGCTGCAGTACTATATTGGTACGAAAATTATTGATTGTATTTCTTATTAAATTGGCTTTTTATTCGTATTTAATATTATCTGCAATATTTAAGTGTTTATATTTATTATGAATGAAATTGTTAAGAAATTTAATGCAGCTATCGAATAATCGAATCCATTACTAATGCTAAAATATATTTAAACCTAGACAAATACTAAAAACATGACAAAAGAAAAACAATGAAATAAGTGGTGTGTTCAATGTCTCTAACATTGTTCTGAAATTATGTCGACGTTGAATATGGTTAGGACTCATTTTTATAATTAACGGCAACCGTTCCCACTTTTTAAGCCATACTCACAAATATTCTACAATAAGAAATATTCTACTGATAATTTTAATTAGGTAACTAAACTAACATTATTAGATATTGATGGCAATCTTAATTCCACATGATGAAATTTCAAATACATACAAGAGTAACCTTTATCTAGTTGGTTAATTTTCAAAACATAAATCAGGTTTTTCAATATAATCATTGGTAATCAAACTGGAGTATAATTAATAATATGTACATAAGAAATTCGCTAATTGAATATTTTAAGCGGCAATTATATCAACATGGGATAATTTGTACAATTTAAAGTATTGTTGTCTAAAATTTAGTAGATCTATTCAACCTTCATTTGTTGGATTAAATAGTATCGCTAAAACCATGGTGAACCACGACAAATATACATGGTATATATACTGACCATAATATTAAGTATTCAACACACAACAAGCCCACGTGCACGTAAGTATAAAAACAAAGCTAGGCCACATAATATGCACTTCCGCGCGGTACAATATTAAGCTGTCTCTTCTTATCTTTACCTGAAACATTTTTATTTTCCCTCTGGTGTATTATATTCCCCTTATGTGTCGGGCTAATTACTGTCCTGGCAATTACTAAATTGTAATTGCAATTTTATTTGCCGAGGTTATTTTTTTCGAAATTTCATTAGCTTAGTTGGTGCTCCGCGGAGTCTTAGTTTCAAGCAAAGATTTTGTCGGGGTTGATATATTGAGTGGTTTGTGAGATCCTAACACACACAGATTAGTCTATTTTTAGGCTTTTTTCCATGTGTTTTTTCAAACCCCATCAGAATTTTATGGAATCCATAGTCCATAGGTGGGACCATCCCAACCATTTCCCCAGCCCAACCCAACCCAACCCATCCCCAACCAGACTTTTGGCTGGGGA
>JAQFYB010007533.1:0-10727 GCA_034694085.1 Pogonognathellus longicornis
CCAATTTTACTTTGAAATTTGCCCAATTTTACTTTGAAATTTGACCAATTTTACTTTGAAATTTGCCCAATTTTACTTTGAAATTTGACCAATTTTACTTTGAAATTTGCCCAATTTTACTTTGAAATTTGACCAATTTTACTTTGAAATTTGCCCAATTTTTTGTTGGGCAATTGAATTCATGTATCTTGGGCAAAGTTGACTGAAAAAAATTTTGGGAATAAAATTTGGCAAATTTCATTAAAAAATCGGACCCTTTAAATGACAGCCTTTTCCAAATGCATGCATAGCTAAATGTAGGATAAATTAAATGCGTACTTGTCTATGAATGAATACTTTGTCTGAGCTATATAATAATATGTAACCCTACGACCCGAATATATGAATACATATCCGTATAAATATTTTGTGGGCTTATAGTGTATGCATATCCGTCCTTTGTTTATGAAGTATATTATCTTTTATATTATAAATACGATTATGTAATTCTAGCTACTAATAATAAGTACTAAAACAAGCGCTAGCAATGAACCAATATGTTTCGTAAAATTGCATTGAGCCACACAATACTAACATTAAGACAGTCCGATACTTAGTATGCCAACGTTTATACAGCATAGGCAGTTAAATGCATTTATAATTCGTAATGTAATTGTGATGCGGTCGAAGAAGTATGTATAGCATCAGTATTGGCATTAGGAGTGTATCTGTAAAATGTTGGCTGTTGTATTCCTAAGCAAATCAGAAACTGCGTTTGTTTACTTTCTCATATCATGCATTATGGTATGGCATGACGTGTCCCTATTCAGAATCCAAATACACCGACAAGTAGCGGATGAAAGTGATGTAACAAGACTAGCACTGCACTACCTACTCATCATAGCCACCTTTTCAAACCGAGAACCGAACGGTGCAACGTGGTATTTTACTATGTGGCTGGGTGAACTGTGTGGCGTGAGGTAGTCTCAACTATAAAATATAACATTAAATTTATAGGATTGAGAAGGGGACTCACACTTAGTCAGCTTCATCTAGCAGCAATATAGTTGATGGACTAATTCGTTATAAATGCTGTTTGTAGCACACAACATGCGCGTAACTGAAGATAGCTTTATTAGCATGTGTTTTATTAGAGTTTGTTTGTCTGGCTGCTTGTATACCGTAGTGGTTTGCTCTAAAACTGGATTGATAATGAGTGTAGCTATATAAATGGATATAGTGTATGTAGGAGTAAGCAGACTTATACTGTGTGATGTGTAAATGTGTTTAGGACATAGCCGGACTATGCGGATTGACTGTTGGGTTAGCATAGCAATGAAATGGATGGACAATAATCTAAACCCAGGAAAGTAGTAACAAGCCAAGGGAAGAACAAACAAGTACAGATGTTTTGTTGGAGCGGATGCTCCCATTGGCTAAGTCCAAGGCATGGATTCCGAAAAGTTGATGAATTCATTGCAAACAACAATGCCAATAAATCCCATTGTTTTCTTGGGGAAATGGTGGTTGGTGAGAGTTGTGAGATATGAATATGAATGAGTTGTTTGTGGGAAGGTGTGTGACTGAGAGCCAGGGCTGTGTAAATGCACGGAGCCGAGTGGAGTTGAGTTGAGTGTGCGGTAACGAAGGAACGAACGTGAACGAGAGAGCAATGAATGCGAGCAAACGAAAAACAAAGCAACTCACACTCACTCACTCACTCATCTCCAGTCCAGTCTGTCCAGGAACAAAGCTTTAAGCTTTTCTCTATAAACTTTGTTCATAAACTCTTGTTTTATCTCATCTTATGTCGTATTTTATTATGTACACATATGTTGTTTATACAAACAGCACCTTCTCATAAACTATTCCATCATTCATTACTATCATTACTCTCGATAGTCACTAACCATTTAAAAAGCTGTGCACTGTGCACTACTGGCTGTTGTGTTCGAAACAATAAAGCTGTGTTCGGAATAATAAGACAATAAACAATGTCAATTCTGTATAAATGGCAGCCTTAGTACAATTAATAGTAATTAGTGTAACAGTACGTAGCCCTATCACAAATTTAACAATACTCTATTATCCCTACATACAAATATACGGGCTGCTGTGCAAAATATAAAGAAAATAAATCTCTGCACCATTACATACATATAATTTCCAGTCAATACTGTTTTCCTGTATATTATGTGTACGTATTTATGGGTATGTGTGTGTGTGTGTGTGCGGTTATAGACACAGGGAGAGAGATGGATGAGAATAGACGAACAGAGAAGAAACAATGACTTGGGTATATTTGTGTAATTTGTATGTGTACGTATGTATTTGTAGTACTGTATCTATAGAAATTATTTACATTTACTACTATGTATGTTATGTATGGATGGTTTTGTGAGCTGTAATTTCCAATAAGCTGTATAGGGAGGTGTTAAGAAAGAATTACAATATGAAAAGGTATATACACATGCCGTGTGTTGGAAAACGAACATAGAAAGTTTCACAGTGCAAGAATGAGAGAGGAACATTAAGAAGAAGTACGAAGTATTGGTACATAACATAAATACCAACTTTGTATGGTTAAGAATGAAGCCAGACGAAACAGAAGGCAGTTGAGAAGCCGCATTTGCATCCCTATTGAAAGACAGCTCTCAGCATTTATTTACACGAACAGATTTCTCCCTATGTTTACAAGGACAAAATGGGGTTCCCGGGAAAATATTTCTCAGAGGCAAGGCAGTAAAGATAAACAAGCAGTTTACTAGCTTTGACGAGCAAACACGGACTTTGGTTAAAAATATATACGAGCATAACAAGCACAAAAGGAAGAGACGGACACCAAGTTTGCTTGTGAAGACCTGATGCTTACTTTATTTTACTACACAACAGAATCACTCACAAACGCAGTAGCTCTACGTGTACATTATGTGGAGGATGTGCGAGAACCATCAACATCAACACATGACGACTCCATGAGACCAAAGAACTGCAAGTATATTATTATAGCAACTTCTAACCTTCGTGAATAAGTATGGGAGACACGAAAAAGAGATTCTCTAAATAACATTATTCCCTAAAACAGTCACTATACTACGTGTAACTGTTCTTATGAAAATATTCGATGCGGTTCATGCCAATGCCGTACCAGAATCCAATCCATTCCTTTTTACTCACAATTTCTCACACCCATAGCTTTCAGTCACATCCCAAGAAAAAGGGCAACATAGTGCATTTACCACTGCACTGACACGATATACCTAGTCACATAATATGTAGCTCAATGTAACCCAATTTTAAAAAATTGATGATAATATACAATATTATAATTCATGTGCTTCCACCATATTCGCATCACAGATTCAGTTAACACAGGAAAGTTCGAAAGTACGGCTAATAAATTACATTTTTTTGTGAATAATGACAATATATGCACAATATTTGTATATAAAAATTAAGAGTAAAAAATACAAAATATATTGTTAATAAATAAATCATAGTATGTAGCAACCATATTATAAAATGCGTAGATTTTTATACGCATTAAGAATAGACAAAGTTTATGTAGGTATACGTATGTATGGATAAGTAATGCAACAATGAGTACACAGTATACATCTATGTTTATTGGTGTGGATACATGTTGAGTGTATTATATATACATTACAGAGTTAAATTTGTGAATTGAGTGTAGTATATTTCGATTAGAGCTATATATAGAAAGAGGGGTGGGTTTCCCCAGAGTGCCCACCTACAAGTCTCGAGTTTACCTAAGGGAAAACCTGGCGAGTCTCAAGTCTGACTAAGCACGATTGTATTTGTTGGTGTATGGGAAAGTTGTTTATAGCTTTTGTTATTAGTTGGAGGAGGAAGGAGACGGATAAAAAGCGGGAGAGAAAGAGAGACATTAGAAGACGATTGTGTTCTGTATATAACTAGATAGAAAATTTGGTGGTCTTTTTAGAGTTTGACTGTCAGTGAGGACAAATGAGCGATACTGGCTGAGATACGCAGAAATGTTGGGTTGGTGATGCAGGGCAGTAAATGAAGATGTGATGTGCTGTGAGGAAAGAAGAGATGGGAAGCTATTGTGGTAAAGTATTGTGTAGTCGTTACAGCACTATCAATCTGTATGGCTTGAATTGTGTTCTCTGGTGACACACATGGAAAGAAAGCCAAGAAGCGAACAACAGAACAGAACATAACAGAAAGGGCAGAGTCGGATCAAAATAGAAGACTGCAAGTATACACAGTCTCTACACACAGAACACACAGAGAAGGAGCCAGAGTTGTGGACGTGGACACGGAGGAAGTGGCTTTGGACTCTTTGGACTGTTTGCAGTTTGGAGGCAGCTTATAAGTCCAGTATCGATACAATGAATCGGCTTGACCATCGAAACTGGCCCTCGAGAATAATCTGTACAATCAGTAGTAGCATGTGAATGGAGCAGTTGATGACGGCGAATCAGATTAGACTCAGCTAGGGACTCTCCTTTAGTGGCATCGTTATCTTCTCACTGTGGTCTGTCTGTGGTTTATTTTTTTGCAAATTCAGCAAACAGTTTACTCCGACAAATAATGCCCACTCACATTTCCAAAGCTGCCCGAAATGACTACAGAGACCGCAATAATTTACAGATGCTTCCTCCCTCAGCCTTACTTATAGTTTCTTCTCTCAGTCTCAACTCCAGCCAAACCCAAGCCACACCAACAACGCAAAGGAACAACCACGAGAGCGAGACAAAATCTTCTGTCTCTCAGAATAAACTCTCCACACTACCAAGCCACACATTACCACCGCAGGAGTAGAGTAGAGCATAGCTGTCTTTATTCCTCCAATTCCATCAAACCAGTACCGCCACTTACTTGCATTTACTTATTGTCACGGAAAACGGCCACTATGACTCTCCATCCACCCAACACCAAACTCAAACCAGAACAAGGCCTACGTACATAACAACAGTCGCAGTATTCACATACCTAGGTAGCCATCTAACTCTATACATACCGTCTACAAACTCTACCCGCCATCGCCTCTCCAGTCCTCGTGTCGTGTCCTCCTCCTATTTATTCTTATACTTGCATCTTTCCTACTCAAGTAATTGTCGTACACAAACCTATCTGTACACAAACTTCATTGACTCCACTCAAAAACAATTCCCTCTCCGTCCATTTAAATCTGACGCAATTGTCATTCACCAGCATCATCAAACATTTCCCTCTTTCCCCGCCTTATTTCCTCTGCCCGTGTATTCTCTTAGCTATTGTACTACATTTATTTATTTTCCTCTACACCGACTATGTACACAATGCACTTTTCTTAATGAACTACTCATTTTTATTTGTCAGCCTTATATCAAGTTTTATTCATGGTTAATACATTTTGCTTTCAAAGATTATTTTCTTTTCCTCATATTCAAGGTTTTTGATTAAAAGCTTTTTATGCATTTTACCACTTCCTGTATATACACAGTAAATGGTAGATACCCTTGATAATGTGCATGGCATATTAGGACATTACCCGAAACAATGTACCTAAATGTTGTTGTTGTTCCCGTTACTGTACGTATTATGTACTACTATGTTTATTTTGATCATTTAGGTACTATAAGAACGACTTAATTTAAAATTGCATGACAGGTACCTTAGAGTTTTTTCATAGCGTGTTATTTACAGTTATTTGTACAAGTTGCGAGTCAGTGAAGAGAAATATAGTAGGAAAGAGTGAAAATGAGCGGAAGAAAGGTGTGTGGTACTTACCGCTGAATGTTTTAGTGTGGAGACCGCAAGGTTGTATTTTTCTAGGCGTACATTTGTATATTGACTTGACGGAGCGTTGAATTGGTCAGTGGCTGACGGAGTACAATAAGATTACGATTAGTAGCGTGTATGCAATGAGACGAGTCAAGTTGATGAGAGAGTCCGGCCAAGTTGAATACTACGTTTGGTGTTGAGACGGATGTGTGGACGGAACGGACTCTTCGTGGAAATGTAGTCGAGCATGAATTAATAGTTTTCAGGTAGAATGGTCATATGAAAGATATTGAGGGTTGAGATTTGAGAGTGGTGTCTCAGTAAATAACGTCGAGTTGTAACACAGAACGTATATGGTGTGTATTGTGATTGCAGGTAGCTCTACTACACAATTAGAAAGGATGCAATCTCACTTTGTGTCATTGTGTTTTAACAAAGTCTGTCGACTTGCGTCTATTTACCTTTACGGTGACACTGAAGATGTTCTGTGACATTCAGTTGGATTTAACACATACTATACAGATACGAACATATTACAGAGAGTGTCTCACTAACAATATATCAGAAACGACTCGGATTTGTCGATTGGATTTGAGTTGATTCAACAATGACATTTATAGACTTTGCAAGTGAATTGAATGCGTTGACTTTATTTTGGTGAATAGAAGACACATAATGTAAACCAACTTGTCTTTGTATATGTGTATTTATCTATGAGATATACATTGAAGATACGACGGGAGTTATTTGAGTGATGTAACCTTTGTAAAAGGCCAGTTGATACTATAGGACTCGGCTAACATATTTGAAGCGGTTGATGGTGTGTAGTCTGATGATGTATGATGTATAATGTGCTGAGCTATTATTGTATTGTGATTCATGTGTAGCTTGTGCTACATGTTGGTAATTTTAGTAGGTAGCTCAAGGTAGTGTGTAGGACAGGACAAGAGAGTTTGTAGCAAGAACCTACTAGTGGCAGTAACGGCAGGAGGACAGGAAGGCTGGGACGACGACAAGTGCCAAGAAGTCCTGTTTGGTGTGTACCTCTGTGTCTTGTGTGATGCCGAGAGTGTCCTAGTGCTATTTCTTATGTGGCACTAGGCACTACGGGCAGAATGGAGGTATGGTACAATAAAGACGCTTTGAATCTGCCACACGGCAGTTATAGTTTTCTTGTTGGTTTTTGTGTAGCTTTGCTATATACGGCGTGTTGGTTGTTGGTGGGTGGCTGTGTGTACGAAAAAGAGTTGTTTGATAGCTGGTTGTATTTGTATGGCTGTAGGAACGGCAAGTGAAGTGAATTGAAGTCAACTAATAAGAACTAACGTAACGTAGTAAGTTAAAACGTACAAACAAGTAAGTACTAGTAGCTACCTCGGTGTAGTAGTCGGTCGTTGCGTGCAGCTTGAAAACAGATTGAGGAATGAAGCAATCTCCAGCCAGCAGCACATAATAAACAAAAATAATACCGCTCCGCTCTTTTCCACTCTTCGCTTTAATTGCCAGAGCATATCGATCGTCAAACATGCCTCGTAATCTTCCATGTACTTGGGCGATAACATTTATACTGTCGTATGAAGTTTGTCTAAAAATGTTTTCCTAATCGATTCATTCCCTAGGCCGACAGAATTAAAACTGTAAGCACTAGTTTTCAAGGCGCTCCTATTTCCCCTTGTTGTTATTGTTAGGGGTGCACCGTCATTCAACTTGCCTCACATTCCCCATATCCCCCAACACACACATACACACACACATACACCAACAACTTTACTAACAACATCCACATGTTCTCCATTAGCACCATTAGACATCAACATCACCATCTTCTCTCTGTCCATGTCCATCCATCCCTTTCTTTCCTCTCCGTCTTCCTCGTCGGTCCTTCACTTTGTTTACTTTATTATATCCTCCTTTTGGCTTCCTTTGCATTTTCCATTTACTTTTCTTTCCGGGCTCCACTCCACACATAAGCGAACCTGGGCTTAAAGCATTTGCTTACTTACTTGTCTTTCTACTATAAAACCTAGATTTTATACTAACAAACTTAACATACTACGCTCCTCCTGCATAATAGCACACACTACCTATACCTATAGACTACTGTATGTGCTACAAACTGAGATGACGATGACTGTTATGTAAAATATAGTGTGCTATGCTATGCCCTGTGTGTAGCGTTCAGCATTTTGTGTACGAATCAAAAACAAACGTAGTGCATACACAAATAGGTGCAAGAGCAAAAGTGTAGTTTAGTTGGTTAGCTTAAAATTACTTTATGTGTTTTGTTTGTGTATATACATTTGAGTACAGTTGAATGTTTTGCTTTCCACACGGCCCCCTCACACATACACACATTCATTTATGTATAATAATAATATCAGCCCATGCATGAACAGCTAGCAATACATACTAACAGTAATTCCACGAATGTTATACAGCCAGTTTACACACTCATTTATACCATAATGTTATAGATATGTAGCAAAAGTGACAAGACTTATTTTAGATGCATACATACATTGTAAATTAAACACGAGATGCGTCTAAGGATGCAACATGAGAAAGAATACCCCTTTACTTTTATTATACATGTTATATTATGTAAATAAGGAGTACAAATATATCCACACAGTTACAACGTGGTGAGATTATTCACTTCATATAAATAGAAAAGATGGTACGTGGTACACGGAGAGAAAGAGAGAGAGAGAGAGGTACACAGAAATAGACAGCAACAAACACTTAAATTCATATTTAGTTAGTGCCTACATTCAGCATTACATAATATTGTTGTCTTCTTCGTCTACACAACACACATTAACATTTCTCATACATTTGTAATTCGGTCCGAACCGTCATAGCATTTAGCAATTTTCACATAAACATATAATAGGAGTAATACATAGTTTACACAGCATTTTATACAGACTGCTATGTGTAGAGCTACATAAAGTATAGAAGTACATACATAGTAGGAACTAGTAGTAAGTTTAAGAGTGCTACTACACTGCCATGTTGTATGTTGGGGCTGCTGGGACGAGACTAAATTACTGAATGCACTCCTACTCAGCTCATCTAAAAGAAACTTCACTTTGTATGTAGATTGCTAATTGCATGTTTAGGGAGTTGTGCACGGTCTCAACTCACGCAACCAACACAACACATTTAACACAACAGCTCATAACATAACTAGATTTGCCCAAACATAACTTCCATGAGTGCAGACAACACTCATTATTTACTATATAGTTAGTTCGACGCAAGTTACACGGCATTACAACTCCCATTACCATACACCACTCTCACACCTGTGTACATGCCAAACCGAGTAGGAAAATCAACATACTATAACCAAGCTCTTCTTAACAGTCCATTACCTTATATTAATAGTTTTTATATTCACCAATTTCAAACGTGATTTTCACTCTGCGTCTCCCACCATGATTTTTCAACTGATTGGGCTTTTATAGCAAACAACATCTGTTTAACACTATTTTTCATGTACTACTAAGTTCATAGTTAAGTAGACATAAAATAACGCGCAGAAGTGTACTATTCAAACATGCCACACTTACCGTTTTAGTGCACATAGTCTGCCTAACGTCTGTTTATGTTCAACCTTAATAGGAGAACAGATTTAAAGTCATGCCATCCACATAAAGTTCAAATCCTAACTAAAATGTGGAGTCAGCCATCCGGGGCACAAAGAGAAATACAAAATGACATTTTCTCACTTTAAGTAAAGCTTTATCCGATTTATGAGTAATTGAGATCTCAGTTGTAATGATGAGGACTTGAGTCCAGTCCAGTTCATTGAGAAAGATTAATGGGAAGAGATTTATGAAAGACACTGAAATAATGTTTGTGTAGGTACTTATATATAATATAATACCTACAGATTAAACAATCATTGTCCAGGTGCATTATTAATACAAAACTCATTCAGTATTCTCCTTGAGAAGTTTTGAACTTCAAATTTTGTTTTATAAGCCCAAAAATTGAATCTGTGTTGAATTCTCTTGCAACCAAATACGGTCGACTATATCTTATCTTGGTTGGTTCGTACGTAACTGTTTTTTGATCTGCTTCTATTAAAAATTTATTGCTGTTTGTAATTCATCTCTGCACAAATTAAGTGTTCGATAGAAGAAAAATGCATTTCTAAAGTCGTTAAATTGTTTGCAGTTTAGTTTAAATTGCATCAATGAGGAAATAGTTCCAGTTTACATTTTCGACAAATTATGAAATAACTTATAAGACTACAGTACACATAAGCTGTGGTCAATGACTGTAAATGCACTGTAAATCTCATACTCTCTACAGTGGATCAGAAAGGAATCGGTTGGAAAAGCCTCCCACACCAAATTGGGCAAGAAAAACAATTTTTTATCCAAATTCCGTACCAAAAACTGTTTTTATCCAAATTCGGTACCTCAAACGGTTTTTTATCCGAATTCCGTACCGAAAACCGGTTTTTATCCCAATTTTGTACCGAAAACTCGTTTTTATCAGAATTCGGTACCGCAAACGGTGGGTAGCCGAATTCATTATAGAAAATGGTTTTATATCTAACTTCCGTAGTTAGTGAAAAAGGTAGGTTATCCGAATTCGTCACCGAACAAGGGGTTTTATCTGAACTCAGTACAGCAAACGGATTTTATCCGAATTCGTTACCAAAATTGTTTTTTGTCCGAATCCGTTACAGTAAATGGCTTTAAATCTAATTCAGTATCTAATGAAAACGGTGGTTTATCTGAATTCGTTACCAAAAGCTGGATTTTATCGAAATTCTGTACCAAAAACGTAGTTTTATCCGATTTTGTTACCGACAACAATTGAATTCGTAAATCCGGGTTTTATTTGAATTCGTGAATCCGGGCTTTATTTGAATTCATGAATCCGGGTTTTATTTGAATTCGTGAATCCGGGTTTTATTTGAATTCGTGAATCCGGGTTTTATTTGAATTCGTGAATCCGGGTTTTATTTGAATTCG
>JAQFYB010007534.1:0-10726 GCA_034694085.1 Pogonognathellus longicornis
AAATCGAATCTTTAGCTTTTCAATATTCTAATTAATTCTAAAATCGAATCTTTAGCTTTTCAATATTCTAATTAATTCTAAAATCGAATCTTTAGCTTTTCAATATTCTAATTAATTTTAAATGCGAGCCTTTTAGTTTAAACAGTCTGATTAATTCCAAAATGAAGTCTTAGTTAAAATAAATATTCAAGTTTTTGAAAAAATTTAGTATTCAGTTTCACTAGTTTCAGTAATGGTAGTTTCAAAAAACTGGCAGGATGAATATATTCTCTATTCTAAGTAAATCTCAAAAACATGAGTTGCATGTAAATTTTTATTACGCGTCATGTGTTCCTTTTCCGGCCCATAGGCAAGGTTTAGGTTTCAAACATACTGTTTACACTTCTGGTTTTAACTTCCCAGTTAAAGACAATATTATTAGAATCATTAAAATTTCATTATTTTTGAAAAATGAACAAAATTATTCGCGGACTGTAGGATTCGAACCTACGCTCCCAGAGGGAATCTGATTTCTAGTCAGACGCCTTAACCGCTCGGCCAAATCCGCCTTATTTATAGAGGTTGTCATTTCAGGTATATTTTAATTGTAATGGAAACTGAATTACAATTTACAGCAGTATTGCATTCAGCTCATTTGGTTTGGTTTAGAATTAGTCAGCACATACATAATACCAAAAACAAATACCAAAGTATATCAATAAACATGTATGTAAAGGTAGTTTTGAGGTTGAGACAATTTATTTATGTATTGAATGACATAGGCGGATCCAGCACTATAGGTTTTATGTAAAACCCATAGTATGTTCAAACCCCCTACCCCCCGAAATCTGAATTTCGACAAAGTAAGAAGGCGTAATTCCCAAAAGAGGATTTTTGGCATAAAAGTGCAACATTAAGGGGGAAAATGAAGGAAAATTATACATTTTGTATTGATTTTAACCCAAATTTTTCGGCCTTATCTATAGTTCATTTTCGAATTTGTCCTTCCCTGAAATCGATTTCTGTATGTGACCTCGCAAGAAATAACTAGAAATTAGTCAATGTGATTACTCATGTGAATGAAAATGAAACACCTCTCTTTGAAAAATCCTAGATCCGCCACTGTTGAATGATGATAGAGATATAAGTAGTTTGTACAGTACGTAGCTTACCCCATGCTGATTTTGAGTTACGTATGTAGTCAGCATCAGGGGCGTGTCCAGGTCACACATTTAGAGGAGGATTGAGCAAACATTTGCTGTATAGGTACGTCAAATTTTCTCGCGTAGCTCGAATTTTTTTTGCAAATTTATGTCAAAATTGTTTAAGCGTAGCGCGAAATTGTTTAAGTAATTTAGCATTTTTTTTTGGCAAAAATAACCTCTTTTTTGGGGTTTTTGTAAAAAACCTGATTTTATCTAGTGTAAATTCCAAACATTTGGAGAGGGCTTCAGACCCCAAAGCCCCCCTCTAAATACGCCACTGGTCAGCATAGCAATATAGCAGTGGCAGAATTATTATATAAGGGCAAAGGCAATAAAAATATGGAAAACCAGTATACCTACCATATTTTAATTATGTAGTAAATTAATTATGCGTAAGCAGTAAGATCATAAAAGTTTAAAATTATCTCTTTCATATAGTAATGTAAAACGTAAACTGAAAATATCTAGAGTGAAGTGCAAGTGGTAGGGTACAATGCCGTTCCCAACCACTATGTAAATGTTTTATCTATTTGGTTTCGGACATCTAAATGTAAGTAGGTGCAGCTTATAAATAGAAATTATCGCTCGTAGCGCAAAAATTGGGCAAAAATTGCGAACATCAACCAAAAACCAACCGAGATCGGGACCGAGCAGTAGGTATTATATTATACATTGCGTCAAATAGCTAAAAAGTTTAATGAATTATGTGATATCGGTTTTCATTCGAGGTCTCAATAAGAATTTCTCATTTGTATGATGCTGCACAACACTCAAATGCACTGCAATTTGCATTATATGTATACATACCTAGAAAAGAATAATAAAGCAAGTTTGATTCAGTTTTTTATCAATAAAAAATTATTAGATTAAACTTGGCATCATTGATTACCCAAAAACTGCATGTTCATGATAATAAAGCATCTTGGAGTTGTTTCATTCGTTTGGAGAGATGACCTCATTTGTCATATTTGTGTTATGGATTTATCCATTGATATGAGCACTTTGATCCATTGATCCATTTATATGAGCCATTGATATGACATGTATAGATTACACAAAGTTTGAGATGCACGCATTAATTTGCCTATGAGAAAGCTTCATTGAAAGTCTAACTATCTAATCGAGTTGTATAAATTCAGATGCTACTAATAAATGCTATTCTCATGATCTTTTACCAGCAAATATGTTTGCAATAGGATTGCATTTATAAGTTGCATTGAAACATACCATCAATGGCAATGTTCTCCTTTTGACAGATTTGACTTCTACTTTACCCCGGGAAATGCGACAAGAACGTTTACACGAAGTTACACATTTTATGTGTGACTTCAGCTTTAAGCAAAGCGTTCTCTTCGAGTTTCCTCGTGGAGAAGACAGTACCTGACCTTCCGCTGAAGGCTAGAATGATCGCAAAAACCTTGTCTGTTCGAATCATTTTATTTGTGACTTCACCGTTAAACAAAGCGTTCTCTTCGCGTTTCCTCGTGGAGAGTAGAGTACCTGAACAGAAATCAAATTTTTCAGATCGTATAAACAAATTCAATTTAACTGGTACTTCGCCTGAACGCTAGAATGATCGCAAAAAACTTGTCTGTTCGAATCATTTTATGTGTGACTTCAACGTTTAAAAGAACGTTCTCATCGCATTTCCACGTGTAGAAGTGAGTACCTCACCAGAAATCAAATCTCTAAAAAAATTATCAACCAGCTCGATGTGAGCATTACTTCGTCCGAATTGTAGAATAATTGTCAAACATTACCTGTTCAAATAATTTTATGTGACTTCAACGTTTAACTAAGCGTTCTCTTCGCGTTTACTCGTGGAGAAGACAATACCTGACCAGAAATCATATCTCTCAGATCGTATCAACAAGTTCGATGCAAGGATTACGTCGTCCGAATTCTAGAATGATCGAAAAAACATTGTCTGTTCGAATCATTTTGTGTGACTTCAACGTTAAACAAAGCGTTCCCATCGCGTTTCATCGTGAAGAAGTCAGTACCAGACCAGAAATCAGATCTTTCAGATCGTATCAACAAATTCAATTCAAGGGGTACTTAGTCTGAACTTTAGAAATATCGCAAAAACCTTGTCTGTTCGAATCATTTTATGTGTGACTTCAGCTTTAAGCAAAGCGTTCTCTTCGAGATTCCTCGTGGAGAAGACAGTACCTGACCTTCCGCTGAAGGCTAGAATGATCGCAAAAACCTTGTCTGTTCGAATCATTTTATGTCTGTGTTCAACGTTTAAAAGAACGTTCTGTTCGCACTTCCACGTGTAGAAGTTACTAAATCACCAGAAATCAAATCTCTAAAAAAAATTATCAACCAGCTCGATGTGAGCATTACTTCGTCCGAATTGTAGAATGATCGCCAAACATTGCCTGTCCAAATCATTTAATGCGTGACTTCAACGTTTAACTAAGCGTTCTCTTCGCGTTTCCTCATGGAGAAGACAATACCTGACCAGAAATCATATCTCTCAGATCGTATCAAAAAGTTCGATGCAAGGATTATGTCGTCCGAATTCTAGAATGATCGAAAAAACATTGTCTGTTCGAATCATTTTGTGTGACTTCAACGTTAAACAAAGCGTTCCCATCGCGTTTCATCGTGAAGAAGTCAGTACCAGACCAGAAATCAAATCTTTCAGATCGTATCAACAAATTCAATTCAAGGGGTACTTAGTCTGAACTCTAGAAATATCGCAAAAACCTGTACCCTGTACATTGAATTTGTGTATACCTTTTGACAGATTTGACTTCTGGTCTGGTTTCCGCTTTACCCCGAAGAATTAGGTCCAAACCAACTTAAAACGCATCAAATTCGTTTGCAGAGCAATCTTTTTTCAAAATATTTAAACTTTTATCGTAAAATAAGCTATTTTTGAGATAGCAAACTCATTCTGGGGTGCACACGTTCATTCTGGTGGATACGTGTCTGATGACACGATGACAGAACAGTAAAAGACCCAAAGTTACAGTAAAAGACACATGATTCTTCTCAATGTTTGAAATATAATAGAATACTATATTAATAATACTATATGAACATAATAGAATACAATATAATAGAATACAATATTAATTTTATTATATTTGTTTCATATATTTATCTGTCATCATCATGTTATCATCATGTCACTAGTGTTATTTCGTTCTCTCATTGCCCCGTCAGAGAGAAGCACCGTGCTAGGGTGGGTTTCACGAAGTACTATGCTCTTTGCACAGCTTCATCACTTTACACTTAGCAAAATCAGCAAAGTGCAAAGCAATTGTGTTTCACCAACTTTCTATGACAACTATTCACTATTCAGTAACAACTTGCAAAGTGATGAACAAAAATAAACAAAACAGTCTAGAGTTGAATTTTGTTGTCAAGCGATTTGCAATATAAATAATACACAATTCTAATAATTTTTTGATGTGGGTATGATAGCGGGGTGTTTATGAACCAGACCGAGTTATGAATTGCGATGTATATCAATCAAAAGGTGAGGATGGGTTGCCTTTTGCATACCTTTGGTAATGTAATGCGGTCGGAATAAGGCTTCATGCAAAATGGTCCTCTAAAATTACCTAAAATGCATGTCAATATTGCTGTGAATTAAAGTAGCTCATGATCCAAACTGAATTATCAGTTGCAAAATATATCATTCGAAAGGGGAGAATCTATTTCCAGCTCTTTCACTATGGCTGTGTATTTCTCACATTTTTTACTAGTTGTTTACAGTTTACATTGATTAACCTGCGAAGCACTGACTACAAAAATCCGCATTGCATACTGAGGAACCACATTTGTGGTCCCATGTAAATTTGCCACACCACATTTGTGGTCCTAGGGTTTCGAAATCAGCAAAGTTTATTGTAAATAACTATAATTTACATTAAATAAGAAAATGGATTAATTGAGGCCAATTAATAAGCGTTATATCACAAAACATGTAAGTTAAACTGAAGTACCATAAATGGAGCACACTAAATAACACAGAACCACAAGTTACACTGAAGGACCACAAATGTGGTTTGTATATTACGAAACCCTGGATAAGGACCACATTTGTGGTATAGGGGCTAATACATGGGCCAAAAAACTTTTTTAATTTAAAAAAAATCAGGTAGGACAGGACGTAGGTACTTCAAACAAACATTAGCATGTAAATCTATATTTTTGTAACAAATACAAAAAATCCCAGGTAATTAGGTAAAAAGGAACATTGAAATATTTTAAATCAAAAATGGAAAACCACAAATGTGGTCCAGTCAGTGCTTCGCGGGTTAACCGGATTTACTGAATTGTATTTGACTAAACCACAGAAAATTATTTTTCTTCAGTTTTAGTGACAAAAATATTTTGGAATATTCTGCCATAGTGAAAGGGTGAGAAAAAGACCGCCTTAGTATAATGGTGGTACATCGGCTTTACAATTTGTCAGCATTCGGTTTACAACTCATGACCCTATGTAGAATCCATGTACATCATGTTAGTATTTTGCTCTCCCCGAAATCGATTTCTGGTTGTAATCGAAAAGGTTGTACCCAGTGGCATAGAACTAGAACTAAGGCACGTATCCCATTTCCAGAAAAAAATCATTTTACATTTAAAAGTCCGAAAAATCCAGAAATTTTTTCCATTACGCGAGAATTTAATGTATTTTAGTTGGTTTCGGATCAAATTAGCTCTATTGTTTGCGCTGCATGTGATAACTGCTATTATAAACCTATTATAAAATTGTGATGATTTGTCCAATCCAAACCAAGTCCTGGATACGACCTTGTTGGATATCACTGATTTGAGGCTTTATATATATCAGTGGTCTTTCCGGCATTTAGACGGATGGGGTGCTACTGCACCCTTGGCTAACCAAAACTATATCCTCATCTTCGATTGATATGATAATCGCAATTCATAATCATAACTCGGCTGTCAGAAATATCGTTATTATTCTATTTCTCTGCCAATAAGTTAAACATACAAATATTGTGTTTAAGCTGGCTTAATATGTATGCACCCTTTTTGACTCACGGAGTGCGAGCGCTTATTCCCTAATAAATTATATCATAGGGAAGTTTCCGTTTAATTTTAATTCATTGATCATTTACAGTTATTGTCCAGTATTAATTTTATAATTTTAGTATGAATTACTCTTTTTTCATCTGCGGGAAACACAATTAAAGAAATATAAATTACAACTTTATAGATGTTGCATAACTACATGAGCTTGTGCAAAATATTTTGATAAGTGCATATTTTTAAGCTGTATAGTTATGCAAAATAATTTTTCGTGAAACAGAAAGATCGAATTGTTTGCTTTACGCAATGCACTTTTCACTATTCAGTTTTCTCTTGCCATGCACTTTGCAAATTTCCATGGTGAAACAGAAACTTTGCAAAAAGCTAGTGAATAGTGCATAGCACTTATCACTATTCTAGCCGTTCGTGAAACCCACACCTGATCCACTAGTATTATCATGATAAAGGGTAAAACAAAACTATTTTTGTTTCGTTTCCGAAATTGTGAATTAAATCTGATCATTTATCAACTTAATATTTAAATATCTTTTACTGAACTATTAGTAAATATGACTACGACTTTAATAATGAACATAAATGGATGGATTGAAACTTGCACTAACTCAACTATTCCACAAGATAATATTTTTTACTATTGTCCATGGTGATACGGAATAAAAATAGCTAATGTACCATACAGTTATTGCGTTTTAAATACATTTCAATTCTCTACCCTGAAGGAAAAAAATTATTTAAGCTAGAAGACAGAGCGATATTAAAGAAATTGAGAAGAAAAGTTGAAATCAAGTCAAGAAAGTTTTGAAAGACTTTCTTATGCTAATATAAAGCTTAAGGTTTTTTCCAATCAGCATTTTCTTATCATGGAACTGAGCACAACAATGCCATACGAAGTACCAATATTCATAACTTGTAATAATTAATTGTCACATTGTAATTAACTCAATTGCTAGGTAGTTTAAATATTTTAAAATTCATTTTTAGGTTCGCAGTAAAATCTTTGCCTATTTAGACTCGGCAACTGTGAAAGTAGTGCGTTTCGTGTGTAAAGAATGGATGTTTCATGTGGAGAATGATGGACTTCTAAACCCTATTTTCGACGATCGTGATGCTCACAATGTGTTGTTCTGCGATGCTATCAAAACTCCTAAAGGCAAAATCACAATTCTTCATGTAGCTCAACTAGACAATCATTTTGTGGGTTGGGCAAGTCAAGTGGCTCGTCTTTCTATCAACTTTTCTTTGAAACAATTTAATTATTTCAAGGAGTTAACGAAAAGTCTGACCACACTTGAATTGACAGAAGGATTCTTCTCAGAACACAAACTAAACTGGCAAAATAATAATGGGATGTATTCACAAGCTCATCTCCCTTTACTGAAGATTCTGAAAATAAAAATATCTTTACCAGTTTATAACGTGGGGAAAGTGAACAGTAAACTAAAAGTTAGAAACTCTGTTGTCAAGTTTATTACTAGTGATCTCAAAGAAATCATAATCATGGCAAATATTGAGAATTTGCTTAAGTCACTCAAAACACCAACTTTGGAGCATTTTGAATTTTGCAATGACATTTGCAGCGACAACACTACATTTCTGCAACAGAATTCTGGCTCGGATGATGATTTAGATATTGGCGAAGTCAGCAAGAAAGACAAGCAGTGGGATGTCAAAGAATTCGTTTGCAAAAATTTAAAACATCTCAAAATTCTCGATCTAAGATTTCCTGGTCCTGTGGCTGTAGACAAACTTTATTTATCACCGATTACAAAACTTGTTCAGCTTTCTTACAAACTTTATGATGAAAATACCCAGATTAGTGCGAAAGCAACTCCTGTGTCCGAATATTTCTGGAGTCAATTCATGGAACGGTGTCAACTGAGTCAACTCAAAGTTCTAAAGTTTGAAAGTTCTCACGTACTGGTTTCGTTGGAAAAACTAATGGTTCAGCTAACTCAAAACATAACTTTTCTAGAGCATTTCGAATTTACTGGTGTTCTTGTAGCTGAAATTGCTAGTGGTAAAAGAGAAATCAAAAGATATGTCAAAAACGTTCGAGTCAGCTGTTCTATATTCCAAGAAATGTACAATTTGAAGAAACTCTCCCTGAAATTCACTAACTCCAAAAGCTATGTTCAGTTACTGCAAATCGATGCTTTACCATGGGACTTGGAACAGCTTCAAGTTACTGATGCTCTCATCACGGAAAATGAGCTGCGTCATTTGAAAAGACTTCATGATCTCAAAGTTTTTACTTACAATAATTTTGTGGTTCAGTCTTTTAAATCCAAATCAAACCGATTGACTCCCCAAGTGATTCATTGTTTGATTCAATTGAGACATCTAGAAGAATTTGCTTTGTCTCCCGTTTTTACTAAAAATACCCTCAACTTCTGCGATGATACGAAGTCTGAAAAACGTAAACGATCAATCTTTGGGTGGGTTTGCGAAAAATGTTTTTTTATTATAGTTGTTCAAATGAACATTGAATCATATATGATTGTACAAATTGAGACATTTCCTATCACTTTTCAGAATTAACATTATTTTTTATTTTTTAGAAGAAAGGAAAAAGCAAGCATAATTATTCGTCTTCAGAATTTGATGAACATACAGAAAATTGACGTGAAAAAAGGCTACTATTTATATTCGCTTACATCACATTGAGTGAAATTATTTACGAAAATCACTATGCTGTATTAAACTATTACAAAAATTGAATGAATCCTAATTGTCGATTATTTATAGGTCATAGGTGCAAACGCTTGTAAGTAAGAGATAAAATTGTAAAACTTGATAATTAGAGAGTTGTAATTTGTAACTTAATTATCTATGTGATTGTCGATTGAAAATAAAAAATTAATTAAATCTATAGGTACCAACCAAATCTACGATAGGCTATTGAGATTGAGAGTATTTAAATAATACCAACATCATAAACAAAGGAAAAATCCAGGAACGATTTTGACTATTTCAACTAAACTACATTACAAAATGACATCCGTTCCGTCTTCAACTGCACCCCTTTATTATATTTGTCAGTTGTTGATTATTATCAGTCGCTAATAATGCTTAATTATTGATTTTCTGGTGTTTGGAATGTCTGTCAGAAAAGCATCAAGATTGTCAAGATCAAGAGATTTAATTTTTTTAGAGTACCTAGATAATTCATTCAAAAGTCTGACTGTGGCAGTATGGCAAGGATGGCATACAAATACATAATAATATCCTTTTCCTATCCCTCCTGCTATTATGAAAATTGCAGAAATTCCATAGAGTACTGTAGCAGATTTTAAGTTTTTAAATACTATTTAGTGTTTCATATTTGAAGAATGTATGGAATATAATTTTTGACGATATTTTTATAACACACGGAACCAGGGGCGTAACTAGGATTGAAATTTGGGGGTTGCCCGATCAAAAACGTTAAAATTATTGACCAGCAAAAATTAAGCATAAAATAAATACTCCAATTTAATTTTGCCATATTATGTAAAGTTATTGTATGGGTGTTAAGCCTTCTCATGTCGTGCTGTCAACTGTCAACTTCAATAAAACTCACAGACTTCTGTAATATTATAGGATGTGTCAGGATCAACATCAACAGACAAGGGAAGCTGTTCTGTGGAAGCATTGCATTCGTTGCCTCACCAGCTCCCAATATCTCTACAAAATAAGAGAGCAAAATTGCAATTTACAAGTGTTGCGATTTTAGGCTCTTTTATTTTAGAGACAAAAAGTATCTCTCCCAAAAGTAAGCGATTTTCAGTTTATGGCTTGCTCACAGGATTTGTTATTATTTTAATTAATCGACACTGGCAAAATAGAAAATTACGATCAAAACGTAGTTTTACTGTGATTGTAAATCAAATTCGTGCTTAGATATTGGAAAAATAATGAAATTTCTAACGGATACACTTAAATCACATCGCAAGTTCCGCGATAAAATCGAAGCTCCGCCGAGCAAACTTCAGTTCCTGAGAGCCATGGATGAAAGCCTGAGAGCAAATCGCAGCCCCTGCGAGTGTTTTGCATTACAGCTCCTTCAATTTTCTCGCTTATTTTTAGAGATGTTGGAAGCTGTTAGCGAGTGTCTTGAAGTATTTTGGTCTATTTACTTTAGAAATGATTTTGTTTAAAACGTTTGGTTTACATAATGTTATATATTGGATTTTTATTATTAAGTAGTGGAAGCTACTGACAAAACATTTATGTTTTGTCAGTCTGTTTGTCTGTCTGTTACTCTGTGTGTGCACTTTTCCCATAGTGGACTATACACGTATCTACTACACTTTTCACACTAAAATGTGTATAGCATTATGCCTGCTACACTTTACACGTATCTACTACACCCCAACGTCCCCCCAAATGCCCATAAATGTGTCAAAATTCCGCAAAAATGACCCAAAATATGTCACAATACACTATTAATAGTCAGGGATGGGCAAAATACTTGTATTTTAAATACATTTTAATTAAAATACGTATTTAAAATACATTTAAGTATTTTG
>JAQFYB010007535.1:0-10725 GCA_034694085.1 Pogonognathellus longicornis
GGTAGTGTGTGTGTATTAGTACGCTCATAGTGTAGTGTGTTGGTAGTGTGTGGGCACAATGTTGCGCCGGGCTATGCTGACATCATAATATTATATAATATAAATAATACATATTATGTATTATTATGTCAAATTATTTGTATATGACAGAATGAAACAGACAAGTAGACTTACCCAACAGTGAACTTTCATATTTTATTTTTTATTGTAGAGAACATTCGTATATTTTATTGCCAGTCTTGAATTCAATTTTTTGAACTAATAAACTATTACAACTTATTTCTTCTTTAGACAAAATATCCCATTTTCTGTTCAGTACAGGTAACATGTTTTTCTTCAGCCAACTACTTTGATCCCCAAGTGACCATGCTATGCTGATGTGAAATGAGGGGTTCTGTAACAAAAACGAAATATTTTTTGTTGTACCAGCTAGTTTTTTAATGAGTAAAAATTCAATACAATACAAAATACATGTTTTCCAGTAAAAGTATATAATTTGATCAATCTATAAAATGATCTAATATTACTGATTAAGATTAATGATTGCACTAGACAACAATAATAAAAGCGTAAAAATGAAAAAATAATTATTATTGTTTTTTCACCGTTTCGCTAGTCTTTAGCATGATTAGTAAGAAACATTAAAGGATGATTCTAGAATCATTGAGAATAAAAGCTGTGTAGCTTTTACGGACCGCCGACTAGGTCTATATAGTAGACCCGAGCTAACCTCGAACTCGAAACCCTTGAGACGTTTTTCGAGTTCTAGGTTAGGTTAGCCTATTAGGACTATAAAACAACTGCACAATGAAGTCAGAAAACTCATTTTAATATTAAGTATTTTAAAATGCACCAATTTAAAAGAACTTGGAAATTGGAACATTGAAAGTGAACTTAAGTGAAGTTATCTACATAATAAATGCAATAAAATGGATAATTTCATATCTAATTATTATGATAACATATTCTCATATTACATTATTATGACCATTAGGGCATTCATTGGGTTACCTTATAATAGGTAGAAAGTGCATATTCCAGCAAACAAGAGTCACAATCGTGTATCAGTCTTTGCAGCATATCTGTACCGAAAACTTTTATGGCAAGAAAAGTTCTTGTTTTTTCTTCGTTTAAGTACACATAAAATTCATCAAAATGAACAAAAAACCTAAAAACAATAGAAAGAATACAATATTTATATGGCCATTTAGTAGTGGCAATTATTGATGAGGGCACTTATATCAGGTTTCGTTTTATTTCGATAGATTTCATTTAACTGATATTAAAGCAACTTTTTCACGACTTACTTATCACAGCGTTTGAATTTTTCACTTAATGAAGCCCACAAACTATCTATCCAGTGATGCTGAAGAACTTGAGTCTTAGTAAGCGACAAATGTTGGTCGATGTCAAAATTTAATTCTGTGTCGTTAGAAAAATCTTTATAGACCTCCCGTACCAGGTTTTTCAAGGTTACAAGTTCACTGGAATCTGAAACTAACAACTAACGTGATTAAATATAATAGTACTGCCTTATTTTATAAAAATTATAAGCATTATTTCTTAATTAATTACATGGTATGTAGACATACGAAGCCCAATTTCCTCTGACGTGGGGAAATGATCGTTTTCTTCCATTACAGTTATTATAGTCTTCCGTAATACTTGGAAATTCTGCATCGATGGATTTTCGAACAAACATTTCCGGGACAGGAAGCTTGCTTTTGCTTTTTGCTTTCAAATGGTTATCTTCTTCAAAATTGGGACCTGGAGCTGGACTATGACCATCTATCTCTTCGTCATCAGAACTGGAGTTATATGTTTCCAAATATTTTAGGCAGCTTGGATACTTTAAAGAACTTCCCATTTTTCCAGTTGTAATGTTACTACTCAGTCGTGAAAAATATTAACACATGTGTGTAACTCTATGATAGGAAATTAAAATAGAGAGGTAAAAAACGGCATTTATGATTTAATTAAACGTTGAAAAAGCACGCAGTAAAAAGTAAACAACCTAATAATAACTCAGCTGTTTGAATCCGCGAAACTTTGGAACCCAAAAAGCAAGGTTTTCTAACCCGTGCTACCCTTTCTTAGAGACTTTGTTAGATTGCGATTGGCATAATATTATTGGCATCTCGACTTTCCGAAATCCGACTCCGATTAGTGATTAGACGGCGGGCAAGATCTCGTCGCGTCAAGAAAAATGAACGTAGCTGAGCTGACAACTAAGAACGTTTTAAACTGTATGAGGTCTTATAATATGATATTATGTCTGTCTGTCAATTGCCAAATACGATAAACCATAAATTCGAAATAACTAAGTTATTATCAAAATACAAAATAAGTAAGTAGTAAAAATAGAGAAGAAGGAAACAAGGTACATAGTGAGGATCATTGGCTTAGCCATGATTTCGAGGGGGGGGGGGGTAAACTCAAAACATGAGATGTATATGTGCTCATTTTCGTGCGACACGCAAAAAATTTGATGGCCAAAAATGAACACAAAGCATATAAGATTTTGCAATTTTATGTACCTTCTGGTAAAATAATCTATTTTTTCGTAATTCGGGGGGGGGGGGGACAATATTCTCCTGGCTACGCTATTGTCGGCGCGGTGAGGACAATAGACAGGTTGGGCAATTGAATGGAATTCTGAATTTTAATATAACAATAACTGTATGTATGCGAGTCAGATGTACTGGTCTGAATTATTAGTCATGAATTTAGCTAGAGTATAAGTAGGTATATTATAATTATGTTTAGTAAAGTTCTACTTTATAAACCGCATAAATATAAAACATCATTTTCTAAATATTCCCTTTATTAGTATGCAATGCAATGATGTTATAATATTCCAATATCAACTTAAACAAGCTTAATTAGCAATTACGCAGAAAGACCGAAATCAGGGAGACAGGGGCATGTGCCATGGCTTGTTTACAATTTGAAAGTAATATATAATATGTTAAATATTTCTATAAAATGAAAATTTTCAATGCGTATAGGTAGGTAATTATAGGTATATAGTCGTGGGAAGGAACTCTTAATCAAATGATAACCTTTTTCGCGACCTGCGGTCGCGGAAAGGAATTTGTCGAAGAAATTAAAAACGTCGGTCACAGCAATGCGCAATGGAAGCAAGGAAGCTTTCCTCGTGTGAAGGTTTTTGGAAGATTGTCTATGTCCGCATTGTAGATTGATTTTTTCCCTGCCTTGGCTGCTGCTGCTTGTCTGATTTTTGTCTTGAGAAAATACACAATTTACAATATCACAAAATCACAATCGGTACTTTATTTTGGGATTTCGCCCCTCCCGAAATGAAATTCTGTGTACGGCCAGTTGTCAAACACGCTATTTTAACAAGTCATCAAACTTTTGAATATCATTAAATATTTAACCTTCCTCATAATGGTATTACATAGTAATATTTTTTTTTAAATGAAGTGTTTTCATTATTATTAGATTAGTTAGCGAGATATACTCATAACTCGCTTAAAGTTATTACGGATGTTATTTTGAAGTGTATCATCGGATATTGATATTGTCAATGTTGCATAAAAGCATTTTGTATGCTTTAAACATGTAAGTACATTATTGTAAAGGCATTAAGGGTACATGACGATGAAGATAGATAAGATATCACAGGTTATTATTAATTATAGTGATGGAAAGTGCATAGCTGTCCATATAGGAATTAAATATCTATAGTGGACGCCGCATTTTTGTTATAATTTATTTTTTAGAATTACAGATGCAGGAAATATTGAAAATAACATTAATTACGTTCGTTAACATAGTGTTATAATAGCTTTCTTTGTTGTCGTAACAGACTCATAAATTAAAAAAATAAGCTTTTAATTTCATATCATTATGAAAATGCTGTCTAGTCGTTTCGTTCCGATTATAATAATATCGCCAGTAAAGTGGGTAAAATACGATGACCGAATGAATATTGTTATGTAGTCGACGTTCGTCGAGTGTGTTATTAAAGTCGACACGAACCCCACGACACGATTACAAGAACAGGCAGTCTTGCAACTCAAAATGCAGTCGACAGAACAGAGACTCAACAAACACTCACCTGCATCGAGACACAATGTTGCAACATTGTCTTTATAGGTAGGTACTCTAAGTTTTCTGTCTGTGTTTTGTCGTTCGAGTAGTCTGCTCTAATGTACATGGCAGCAGGGAAAGAGTACAGGGTATACCATTAATTTTACAATTTCTTAAAATCTGTAAATTACCTAACAACCCGAATGATAAATAGGCGAAATAAAATCCTTTGACATGGATGGTGAATTCGATACTATTATGTAGAAATTTCATTTATCATCAATTACAGTTTTAGGGTTTACACGGTCTACCCTATTGTTCAGTACTAAATCAGTACCCTATGCATTAGAGGGACTACGTGTGAAGGGATGCATCTAAGGCGAACTAGATCTCCTTGGTTTTGTGTGGGTAAACACAATAACACAAAACCAAGGAGATCGTTGTGTCTGTGTTGTGGTGGTAGAACCGATTTTCGATTTGGCTCCTCAGTTCAGTCTCTTTGAAGCGTTCATGTCATGAAGACATGTAAATTGTGTTTGTGTAGTGTAGTGTTATGTGATGTGTGAGTGTGACAGTTGACAGTGTGGAAGGAGTTCAAATAAAGTTAATTATTATATTTAAAGTTAATTGTTATCCACATCAAGAAGAATAATTTTCATTTATTAATGGAAATAACCGTCACATCAACAATGTGATTTCCCAGAGACACGACATTTACAGCAATTTGCAGTATGGATATTGTTTTAACAAATTACAATCAACAATACAATTTTTTTATATTATAGAACATAGAAAGGTGATAAACAAGTGGGAAAAACAATATTTATGTACAATTATTTATAAATGATTATGTAAAATTCTATCTGATCTTTCATCTTTTAGCACACACACGAAGATTGTGACCTTGAAACTTTGAAGTCGTCGACAACTTAGAAGATGGCCCAAACAATAAAGGAGCTCAATGATGTCTAGACGTTTACAAATACTACCGTTGACCTTTTATCATTTGAAAGAATTCGGTGGAAAACTCCTGACTGTAGCTGTAGATGGAAAGGCAGAATACGTCGGGTATGGTAGGAATAGAATTTGTCCTATGCTAGGAACCCTGAAACCGCGTCGGCGATTTCCTGGGGATCCTATAACCCGAAATCCAAGCCATGCCTCCTGCGGGGGTGTGGCTTGGTACATTTCCTGGAGATCCTAAATCCCGAAATTCAAGCCGCGCCCCCTATTCTAAATCCGAAATAAACAACGCGCCCCCAAATGCGGTGTGATTTTATGCATTTCCTTGGGATTTTAAATCCGTGTTTAAATGCAAATATTAACTTGTTTTTCTCTCAGTCCTCAACCTATAATCTTCTCGGAATTTAAATATTTGGTTATCTCCAATTAATATAAAAATTATGTCTGATGTTGAACTTTCTCGTTTAACATGTAGAGATTTGATTGATAGTCATTGAAATTACTGCTCCAAAATTCAAAATATTTAAACGGTCATAGTCATGGCTAATATTTCCAGTTTTCCTGGCATTCATCCTTTACAAAATAAATTCATACCCTATTTGGGAAAACTGGCTATTACCAAGATTCCTACAATTTTCCAAGAGCCCTTCCTTAGGGGGCGTGGCAGAATTACTTAATTCTTGACCTGATTCCTAAAAAAATTGGATTTCCTTGCTGTTGCCCTTTTCTGGGTTTTCTCACATTTCCTGGTGGAGGGGGGGGGGGATTCTCGGCCAGATTTCCTGGGGATCATAAATCCCCAGATTCCAAAGAAATTCCTTTACTGGGTCATGTTATGGACCGCTTCGCCCCACCTGAAGATCGGGGACCCACCCTTAAACTACAGAATGCGGCAAGTCTAATTTTTGAGTCCCAAAATGCAATATAGGAAATTCTTGGGAATGGTCGTTCTCTTTGTTAATCCGTCATATTTTCCGATTCGATTGCATTTTGGCTTTCAAAAATTAGACTTGGATGCCGAAATACTTTAATA
This sequence comes from Pogonognathellus longicornis, assembly GCA_034694085.1. Classification (NCBI taxonomy): domain Eukaryota; kingdom Metazoa; phylum Arthropoda; class Collembola; order Entomobryomorpha; family Tomoceridae; genus Pogonognathellus; species Pogonognathellus longicornis. The sequence continues at coordinate 6,053 of JAQFYB010007535.1, forward strand.
GTAATTTCAAAGTTGGGGTTGGGTAGTCTTTTATACAACCTTGCCAGATGCGACAGGAGGTGAAACGGTGAGTCTCCTCCAGCACAGCATGTCTGGCAAGTGGCAGCCAGTTTTAATTTTAATATTTATTACAAAAGTAAAGCAGACTGACAGGATTTGTAAAATGCCGAAGTGTTACATTAAACATGGTAAATCAGGCACACTGTAACTGTGTATTCTAGTACCTACAATTGGAAATTGCAATGATACGTCTCTTGCTACTCTTATAATCTTGGTGGTAGTGGTAGTATCTAGTCCCTATACCATTATAATAATACCAAGAAGCCTAAACGATATGCGAATATGCGATAGTGAGATTGGACGTAACCTCTTCAGACAAAATACACTCATATCGTCTAGGCACCTAGGTAGTTGCTATTTACTGTATTTACCTAAAATTATTGCTGTGTGGTTGTTCTGTTTTGTGCCATTTGACAACGTTTGTCTGGAATAATATGAAAGGAAGGGCGTAAAGTCGGGGCCGCCGCCGGTGTGGTGCACTGTCTGTCTGACTTGAACTGAAGAGTGAATGTGCACATTGAACGAATAGCGAATCGAATGGCCATTGCATTGCATTTTGCATTGCATATTGCAGACTAGACTTTTATAATAATTCGACTTTCCAGTTTCCACTAATTATTATTATACTTTCAGTTTGTAGGTACACGGTACATCGCATCACATCGGTACATACATGTTCATGTACATCGTCGCTAAAACATCACTCACTCACAGGCAGACAACCAAGTCACCGTCACCATCACCACTCACCAACCAACTACACTACACAAGAACAGACCATTATTTAAGTCAGAGAGACATAACGTCTGTTGTTAGGGGGATTCTCTACCCATTGGAATTGGCCACAAAACGTGTTTCTTTCCTCTAACGTAAGTCATAAAGTGATCTTCTATTTTATGTGATCTGTGTAAAATCCGATGGGTAGTTTTGTAGTTAGAACCATTAAATAATTTCAATTATGTGTTCATTGTGAGATTGTGACCATGAATTTGTGTAAAAGTCACCTATAAACTTTAGGCAAGGGAATTGTTTATTCTACTATCTCTGTATATAACCAATAATACTGAATACTGTCTTTACTAAAATCACTATCAAATTGCTCGATATATTTTAATATTGATTATATTGTGATTTCATTGTGTTAGTTCATGTTTAATTATTATTCAAATCTATATACCTAAGGAAAGGGTGCGTACGGTGTTCTTATTTAGGGGATTAATTTTTTTTTATTATATTATAATAATAAAGCATGAAGTAAGTATGTGGAAAATTACAAAGGATGACTGTATCAAAATAACTGTGATACAGAATTATAAAAAGATTGCTCCTGTGCTCCCATCATCCCATGCTAATATTGTTTTGTTTGTTGCTGGGAAAGACATTCATCGAGAATGTCGTCCCTGAATATTATAAAAGATTGAACATGAAGATGAAAAATACGATGTCGCCTCAACAATAATTTATAAATCTAAGCTTAAAGAAAATTCCAGCTGATATATTATATTTATTAAAATAATTGATATTACTACGGCTGGATCAGGATGTCATAAAAAATGAGCCAGGATGTATGTAGTGAATCATTGTATTAATTAGTGGTTTACTTTTAGTTTCGTTATTTCCTCATTGAAGCGAGAACTACAGGGACGTATATTATTACATATGCCATATGCATCAATTGGATCACTCAGGTAGGGTCCATGAGTTTTAAAAATATATAGGTTTAAACCTTTTCATGGAGGGGGTGGTTCATGTTGATCGTTCAACTATTCTCTTATAACTATTTATTTGTAACAAGTCAAAACTTCAACAAACTAGCAGGGAGCATATTGATGATGAAAGACAGATGGGCATTTATTGACATGATAAACATAATCTAGTTTCTTGGTTTTAGGTAGTTAGATTATTTAAAATATATTCAAAAGTGGAGCAAGCTATGCCCCATCATGATTCAGGGTTTCCAGTCTAGTACACGCGGATTAGAAAGTGCATACTAGGTATGTATTTAATGTGTAAAAGCAAAAAATAGTTAATAGGATCAATCAGTTATTTGGCAAAGTACCCAGGTAAAAACGACTAAGTTTTAAAATTAAAATAATGAATTATGTACTATAAAAATGGTGGCTGCTCAGTGCTCAAACTTGTCAAGCAGATATCTTTACAGTCTAGACAGTCTTTCAATCAAAGCTTTGAATTGAAGGAAGATATTTTCTTATTTTTCTAATGCTGAAGTCATAATGTCTTCTCTCGCCCGTCAGATCAGATCGCTTATTTATTACAGTTACCATTTAATGTGGAGACAGGGGGCAAGACCAAAAATATTTAAATAAATGTAGTATAATTTAATATGGAATAACTTTGTCTCGGTGGTTATAGTAAAACTTTATAATTACAGTTAAATCGTCGTTAAATAAATAAGGAATTAGCAATGACTCACTCACTTACTCCGCAGTGGAATTTTTTTTATTACAATTTATATTACGATTACAGGTATATTGAAACAATTGAAAGACTCAATTAAACTACCGACTGGTGTAACTGAAACACGGAAAAAACTTAGAGAAAGCAAGTCTGTTCAGTTAAAGAGTACCTATGTATATGTACTATCTTGTTAATTGTTTTTGTTCTGTGATTGTGATAGTGATATTGACATTACCTGTTACCTTATCATGTGCAATTTATGAATATTTTATTTCTATCGAGTCATAAGATTGTTTCATTTAAGGTGTTAGTCCTGGACATGTATGTCATTTTTTGTGTCACTTTAATCAAATAAGTTTTTATGTTTTTTAATTTTTACGCGTGTAAACTGCTACTGTAATACAAAAATAAGTGCAGTAGAATCGATTTTGTGATTTACAATTTGTTAAGTCCAGATTCAGAAATTAATATTTTATAAGAAATGAATAATATTTTTGATTAAATGATGTTTGGTATTATTACAGGCATGCAGTGTACAATAAGCTGTCTACTGTCCATCTTCAACACAATGATGTAGTCTACACCTCTACTCCACTACTGACCGAACAAATTGGAACACCCATGAATAAATAGATAAAACAATTCTGTTCACCGACTGTCTCTGCTGGTGTCTACTCTACTACCTAACAACGGTATATCGTAGAAAACTTGTGATTCTGAAGTTGATGTTGGACGCTGATTTAGCAGAAGCAGATGTATCATCATATCAAAGTCAACTCACTTAACATGTATCGTCATACTCATCACTGAAAGCTCTCATCAATCGCAATCTTGTAGCACCGCAACAAGATCAATATCAAGTGACTTCTTGGTTTCTTCAATAGATGTGTGCAAAAACAGTCAGAAAGGCAAGCATACCAATGGATTGCTGTTGATTGCTAGAATTGCTAATTGCGTCCGTCGTCCGGTGTCCGTGTGTGATTAAATGTAAGTGTTATCATTAATATTTAATAGTTAATCGTAATATTATGCGTAGAATTATTGTCCAATAGCAGAAGTACAGTTTTAGGGCATTCTTTTGACAACAATATTATTAGCTTATTTATATAATAAGGTATTGATCACTATTCTCAAGCAAACGGAAAACGAAACCCTTCAAAATCCAGAAGTTTTTTAGTATGTAAGTGTAAGGATATTATTTATGCAGGACCGTAGTCACCGTTGTGTCAACATCAATCAATCGAAGCGTCAAATGTCAAAGTATCTTCGCAAGTTACGCACGTGTGTAGTTTGGCTGGCAACTTTATTGATTTCTGATGTTACAAAATCTTACAGTTGTCTGGAATCGGTCCATCAGCTAATATAAAGTATAATGATCCCTCGGCGTCAAATTGTCACTCGATTCGGTTTTCCTGCATTTTATATTTTTATCGTTTCAACATTTTGCTGTTAATATTATCATTATAATCCGTCAGAGTTCCGTGCATTGAATTGAGTTGAGACGGGGATGTGCCGTATCAAATTATCCTCTGAGCAAGATGGTGGGTGTGGACGTTGTGGAGACTGTAGATGTTCGGTTAATGTTAAACTCTTTACTTTAGATTTCAAAATTACGAGTTCGGTATTTAACTATTTAACAATATTAGAGAATTCAATGATATGCATAAAAATTCATTAAAACATATTACCGATGTAGGAGTTGGGTAAATGTTAAAATGTTTTCTCTGGAAAGGGGGTCTCATTTTCGCAAATAACCACACCCAATATACAGCCTGACCAGTTTTCAAACCATAAGGGTTGTGTTTTTATCAGAATATCCTATGGCATGACTTTTTTAAGCCTGACATACTGACATGGCCAACTAGGCCAACTAAGGGCCTATTCCGATACATATACTACTCACATTACAACTTCAATATTTTCATGATTCTATTCTATTTAAATCTACTAATTTTTTCAATTTTAAATTAGGGCAAATCCGTATAAAGAGCTGGGCAAAAATGAACTTTTTTGGGAAAATAACATTTCGGGGGGGGGGGGGCGTTGGCAATTGCCCCATTACCAATAGTAAATAGTAGCTAGTATTTACGAATACTTTCTAGTATTTTCGAATACTTTCTAGTATTTACGAATACTTTCTAGTATTTTCGAATACTTTCTAGTATTTACGAATACTTTCTAGTATTTTCGAATAC
>JAQFYB010007536.1:0-10725 GCA_034694085.1 Pogonognathellus longicornis
AGTAGCACAAAGTGAAAATAATTTATGCCTACGCTATTTACAGTATGGTTGGCTCTAGTGACTTAGTTGACTGCATATTGTATATTTAGGCATTTAGGGAACGCGTAGGTTTTGCAGTAGGTATTTTGTAAGGAAAGTGCTAGAACATCTTCCTAACTATGCCTAATGGTTGTCAGATAGATTTTCTCTTAGTAAATCATAAAGCAAATCCACATCCAAGAACGTCTTCTCAAACCACATAACAGTTTGAGACATATTAAGTAACCCAACTCTTTTAGTCTCATCTAGTCTTAATATTTATGTCATAGACATTTTCAATATTTATTATGCTTTCCGTTTACCTAAATGTAGCATGTAATAGACACTTCACACAAGCTTGTCTAATAACTTCAAGGAAATATGCTTGAGAAATCTCTAGCCGAGTGTCTCTTACACATGTTCTTTGCATAGGCTTTCTAAATAGTCTAGCGGGCAACAGTTCCTAGAAAGACTAACAATAAGTTAACTAGTTTCTGCCTGCTTTACTTTACTTCCCTGAAAATTTCCAACACGCTTCCGTGAAGTTGAGTTTGAACAGACATCAAAACTGACATTTATTCAGGGAAATCGAACAGTTTATTTTGATTGCATCACATTCCGTATTTGCTTTACTTTGCATTAGTTTTCCAATTTAAAGCTACGTGACAGAGTTCACTGGAAGTTAGTACTATGCTATAGAGAAACGGATCGTTTTTTACCATCGTCTTTTTTCCTCCGCTTTTATAAAGCACAAACGAGTCTTGTTCTTCGCGTAATAAAGTTTCTACAGCGGGAACAAAAGGTATATATGATGGAGTCTTGTATGCTTTATCTTTTGGAAAACATTTCGTCTTCCTTAACAGACGTGGAATTGATATGTCACGCAAATTGTAGTGCAACTACAGCATGCTATACTGCTGTATAAGCATGTATAATAGATGAAACTTCTGAAGAAGGATTCAAAGACAACAATAAACACACTCACACAAATGCTGAATTCACGTTATCATTACGTCCTACTTTGAGTCGAACAAGAAAGCACGAAATCTTCCGCAAGATTCCCAAGGGAAAAGTTTACAATGAAAAACATTGTATGCCTCAGTGTAACAAGACACCACCGGCAATGTTACATAAGGTACTATACAGCCATATAGTACTAAGAGATCTAAAGTGGCCACACAATATAATATACTGAAACCCAAACATAAATTCGGTAGGATTCTACACTACAGATGAGTATAAAAATTCATAGGTCTCTCTTCTAAAGGAGCTAGTTGAGTGGGGGAGTAGAATATTACCAAAAGTAGGAAGTTTGAAACGAGAAATTGCATCTCTGGGGTTTTCAGGAGAATCTGTTTACTTAGTTTAGCATTTCTCTCATATCCGAAAATGTTAAAACGACCCTACACGCTTTCTCCTTTTATAAAAGCACCATCCATTGTATAGATAAGAGTTTCCAAACTTCCTACTCCTACATATCACGCCATTTTGCTGGGTAGAATAGAATGCTAGCTGTCTTGTGTCATGTAGTTTTTCATTTCTACTAACAACGAACATTTCAAATAAGATGGACTGTCCGTCAAAACTTCTGCAACACGAGCATGTCTTGTAATTGATTTTAAATCACCATCTTATCAATTCTATGTGGGATACCATAAAATGTGTGCGAAAACCAATAAGATGTGAAAATTGTGAAACCATCTCTTTGCAATCATTGTGTTTTTAATAAGATCACGATTTCACTCTAATGTTTGTATCGTTGAAACACTGAAGTGTCTTACTTACATCGTAATTGAAAATCTTCTTACCTCATTATTTACTTTGTGCATTCTTCAGTCGTACATTCACAATACATCTTAAGATCACGCTCTATTTGTTTTGTACAGATGTTAAATCATTCCTATACATTTTTTCAGGGTTACTAGGTATGTACATTACAAAGTCTGACGAAATCTCATCTTGGTCTTGTAAATGTGAAATGTCATTATTTCCACAAACCATCATTTAGCAAATGGTGGTTGAAACTGAATTTTTCTAGCCAAAATCCTTGGGGATTATGCAAAGCATATCAAAACAGTGTAAGTAGCATCTTCAGCCCTCTGATAGTACGCACTGCCGCCTATAAATCTCAACGCTTAAGGTGCGAACAGTGATGAAAGCATTTTGTTTGAATAGCTTATCAAAGAACGTGAGTGGTTTTGCATTTGCTTACCAACCACAGCTTATACACACACAAGGAGAGTAAGGAATCCTGTGTAGAAAAATGACTAGGTACCAGGTTTCTACAGTGTAATACATACATGGAAGAAATGCGGACTAAGATATTGCACTAACTCATCCTTTCGTCCGCGTATAGTAGACTTGGGTGCTCTAAGCTGACTGCAAAGATACAATTACATTATGGGGAGCCAGGAAGAGTTACGAACATTGAGTTTTGAATTGCAGATTACATAGGAGGGTGAATTTGTTCAGTAAACTCAGACTGGATTTTCACATTTCATGTAGGTAGGATATATATACTGTGTAGAGACTAGTCATAGTTAGTAGGTAAAGTCTGTTTCTTCGTAGTCGTAGTTGTGAACCAGTTGAGAGGAAGGATTCGGATGAATTAGATGCTGACATGGCGGCATGGAAGAGTAGCGGAGCTTTCATACAGAATCGAGTCTGTGAAAATTTCAGCGAGTGATGAAAGATACATTTAGCAGATCGATATTTTATGTAGTACTTGCAAAAGGAAGGCTTGTATAGGGCAAAGCGAGCAATAAAATACCTTGAAATGAATTTAACATGGACGCCCTCAGTTACAACAGATAGTAGATATTTCTCGTTTGTCAAATTGTTCACGTTGAATACAGATAATACTTTGGTCTTCCAGATCCACAGCAATAGTAATGCCGCTTCAACCTGTGCACTTATTGATGGTATATCACATAATACTCAATTATTTACTACTTGTAGCAGATGCTGTGCTCGTAGAAAAGTTTACTATTCGAATGAGTGCTTGTGATGTGAAGCTTTCAATATAGAACAGACAGGCATTCTGAATTCTGCCTTGTCAAATTAAGTTGAGATGAGAATATTATTATTTTAGTATTCAATGCAATGCATTGCAGCATAATAATAATAATAAGTATATAGACAAAGCTTAAGTGGACCTGTTTAAAGAAGTAGGCTGCGCAGTTTCAGATATATGGGATTCCTTCGTGTCTAGTTTTAATACGGCCCAGTACGAAATCAATAACTAACCATGCTTTGCCTGCTTTACTTTCGAGATCCTGTCATGTAAACATCGTTGAAAAATTTTAAGATTAAATTGAACCAATCACAAACTCTCCTGTAGAGATAAATAACATTCTTTTGTTACAAATTATCAGTTTCGTGCATCTTCATGAATGTTAGTACATATGTTTTCTCTAATGGAAGCTTGTAGGGGCATTTCCACTTGTATCCATTCTAGTAATTGCAAATTATAATGCCACTGCTAAACCTTGCACAACGTTTTATCTCAAGTTACACACACAATTCCTGGTAACTTGCATTTCATGCACTGCATGGGTATTAAATGTGAAGTGCACTGTTATGATAATGGGAAATCCGTGCATTTAATTGCAACAAATAGGGAAATGGGACCAAAGGATGTAACACAGTTCACCTTAGGTTACCTTCTTTCCTTCAAATAAAGCCGAAATGAATGCCAATACTAATTTTTACAATAGTCTAGTATTGTACTGCAAACTAACATGAAAAAGGTGGAAATGATGATGATGTATTTTTAGAAAAGATGCACAAACCCACGCAAAAACATTATTTATTGTGAAATACTAAACCTTCTCATGCTACTTAAGTATATATCTGTAATTAAAGTATTATAGCATACTGATTATACGCCTCCACTCCATTTTTGCAGTTTTAATCGATTCGTCGGTAAAGCAGCTTTCAAGTGTGTCACTTTACTAATATATAATAAACTTCACAGTATAATTGATGCACATAGATTCACGACGAGGAAGAGCATACGTAACTATTTTGAGTTAAGAAGGTCATGATCATGACCTTATCAAGAATTGATCTTACACTACTTAGCAAGTAAGACTGAGACAGGAGAGACTTTTTATGGTATTAAGAACTTCAAAGATGAATCTTATTGGAATAAATGATGCCCCTTTTAGTTTTAGGTTTATCTGTTATTTATCTGCACACGGAAGGCTTGCAGAAGAATGTAGCTATTTTATTTTACAATCTTCAATCTGTTCTCCGCCGTGCCTTAAGTGTTACGTATATTCAAATCGATATGAATTAAGATTGAGCTTACTATTCTGATAGTTGTTCACTACGATGCAATAAAATACTCCAGATGTCAATCAGACTCGTTCTTTTTACAAGCATTAATTGTTTTAAACTTGTTTATGGTAATGTGTACAGATATCTCATTCATAACATAACCACCTATGTAAATACTAATAGAGTAGGTATTGCAGTTAACTAATTTAATTCCTATATAAAGTGAACTGCTGTTCGTTCTCAATTATTTCATCATTGTTTATGTTAGTTTTAATTGTTATTTACTTTTACTGCAAGGAACATCTTGTGTTTAGTTCCTTCTATTCAAAAAGCTACACCTACGCTTTCGACGATTTTTTAAAATACTGAAACAACTATTAGTATACATTATCTAAGCAAATACTTCATATTAAAGGGATATAAATGTATAATAAGCATTCCAGGGTCATGAGCGAATGTATCAAAACCAAATACAGTAAAATTATACATTCACTGCAAACAAGAGCTATACAAATGCATTACTGTAAATGTTCCCATGCAATTTCCAGAAAGGTTAATGTATGTAGATTTTTCGGCGATGCAAGAGAAACGAACCTGTGAAATAATTGTCTTAAAATTGAATAGCGATCCACAACAATAATTCAGACGGTTTTTGTCTGCATTATTGTTGTGTATTTAAATATTTGATATAAAACACACAAATGCACAAATGATTTCTCTTTGTATTATAATTTGTTTCTGTGATTGTTAGATTAGTTCGGCATTGGTTGTACGAGGGCTACAATGGAATCAGGTTGTTGTTAGTTGAACCTGATAGTGGATCACTCAATTTGTTAAGACTTTTTATGGTGATATCCTAGCATCCGAGAAAATACACACGAGTTCACATCTTGATTTCGCCTAAAAGTCTTCATACACCTAGAAAATATATAGTAGCTTGACTATTTGTGAGTATACATATAGGTATTCATTTTATTATTTGAAATTGTATCCTTACACCCACCATATAGAACGTATGTGTTTATATACGAATGCAATTAATGCACATAGTATACCTCTACTAAATTGGTGTACAAAATTGTTACACTCCATGGTTCTTATTTAGTGGGCAGCGAAGAGTGATCAAACCTAAGACAAGCTTTATACATTATGTCTGTAGGTTAATAAATACATATGTATCTCTTTTTACGTATACAGATAATAATATCCTTCTTGGATACACATTGCGTCTGTAGTGTGAAAAGGATAAGGAGTAGCAGTTCGTAGAATGTATGGTAATTGGTTTGAATTAGACATGTGCGTTACTTTTGTATGAAAAGTGGTTCTGCAACTGTTCGTGTAGGTATCTTCCGAGTTGTATGTGTAGTAGTACTAGCAAGTTGTAGTAAGTGCATCGTATGTTTGTAACGCAGTATGTACGTGGCTGCTAGCCATATCATAACCGTACAGTACGTAATTTGCTCACTTGTAAACAGTTGACTACGGGCGTGCTTGCGTATCATTACACATTCTACTCATCTTTTGTCTCTCTGAGTGTTCGGCGACAGCACAACTTACACAACAAAACGGGATCAATTTGTTAGTATTGGATGCGTGCACTGTTTGTGTAATTCGTGTTTGCCTGTTCTACGCATAACACGTATAAAATAAAGACCCTGAAGCAAACACCTCTAAACATTAGTTCAGTGTGAATAATAGATTTTTTGACTTCATTAACGAAGTCTGTGCGTGTGGCTTTTACATGCCTTTACCTTTCAATAATTCAGTTAACGTACTACGTTCATTCTAGTATATACTTTTGCTGAGAATTGGTTTCCTGCATTAATGTATACCTATATCTTTACAAACACTCCTTAGTTGGCTACTTTTTATCGTGTGTTGTAGCAAGTAAAGTTTCTTTCCTGAAAAGGAGAATTGTTTCTGTGCGTATGAATCACAAATGAGTCGCCCTTGAATTTGTTAATACACAAATCGTATGAAAGAATAACTTTTGCAGGTCAGAGTTTTGAACGACAGTAATAAACTTTATTGGATCGTAAAACCATTCAGATCAACAGACGCAGAGACAGCGACGTTATATTTACAGTTGTGCAAGGCAGTTATGATTACTACTCCACACGCTACACTTATGATATAAACTCCATAATGATACTTTTCATCTAGATAATTTACACGCGTTTCAGTCACTATAAGTAATTCAGTGTGTTTGTGTACCGAAAGATGAAGTGCTATCAAAGTTTCTATTAGTTTAGTCATGTTATTTCGTAAATATACAAAATAGAGCTTATCATAATTTCTATATGCAACACTGGCAGACTTAAAATAAAAGGGCGTGAATTCATGATTGATATGAACTTATGTGCGGCTCTATGTACTGCTACATAATTACAGTACGCATTCTGTGTTTAAGTGAATGAAAAATTGCCTTTATCCTACAAAGCCAAAACAAAAATTCGTTTTGAAAGTTGGAAGTTTTTAAGCTGTTTCTGATAAGGGTATGTACCTTTACATTTACTACACATTACTTAAGAGTGTTAAGAGTAATGCGTTTTCAATACAGAAATTGTTAGTTAGTTCATTCCAAAAGTAAATCTAACGCAACTAACAATTTGAAAGTAAGAATAAATTTCTACCCTACCTAATACTGAATTGTATAATATTAAGCCAACAACCACCTGGATGGGGGCGTGTTGTGATTTCGGAAGTAACGAATGTTTAGTTTATTAAAAGCTGTAATAATTGCTACCCTTACAGGTGAAAGCTAAAAGCGATTTGCTCTGCACTGTGAAGATCCTATTTGAAGGTGGGTGGGTATAGTTAAGTGTATTTAATCATAGTTTTATTGCGTACTACTATCATTACTTACCTATACCTAAGTAGAACTACTGTAAATAACTGTCCGCAATGTTATATACTTAGGTACATGTAAAAAATTGATTTATAGGTCACATACACATGCATTAGAGTTCAAGATTTGGAGTGACCAATTAGCCTCTATAATCTTATCAGCTAAACGCGGCTGACAGTCAAAATAGACAACCTTATGACATTGCTGTCAAGAATTGAAAAAATGGAACTCTGTGTATAATTTATGAAACTTTATCTTGAAACATACATAGTTTGACAGTGTGGGGTGATTACTAATTCCGTATAATGTTATGAAAACAGAATTTAATATGTGTGTGGAATATTGATTGCTTTGTATAGTATTTATCTACTTTGGCACTATAATATTAGATTGCAACTATGAATAAAGCTTGCTGAGACAAAATCATCGTCATCGTTCGTTAGTTTCCTCAAAATAAGCAAAAATGTTTATAATGCAGCTATTCAGAATATGCAGTGAGAATATACAGTGAGATTATTATTTCACGTAGGTACTTAATAAAGTTATGCTAGAGTATTATCAGAATCACTATCAATGTTATTTTAGTATGCTTCACTGTGTCTGTTACATCATAGAATTACCAGGATTCTGCGAAAGCACTTAGACGTGGCTTCTTTGTGGAAATGTTTGATCACTCAGCCATTTCAACCTTCTGCCTCCACACTAAAGTTGAGATTTGAGACAGAAGGACGGGGAAGATGTCATGTGCGGTTTAGACATTAAGAATGCGTAGTGACTCTGAACGTGGAATTGAGAGGGGACATCTTTCACAGATTACATACAGAATGTTCGATGGTGGCAGACAACAGTCTCGGCATAATGATTATTTACTAGTGGGTTTTGTAACGCTCAAAGTTCAAATTTTGATTTTTTGTCCATTGTTGTTAGTCTGTTAGTGTACCAGTCCTAAAACAAACCTTCGTATAGAAAAATATGCTGTATTTAACCCTGAGTTTTCTAGTGTGTATGATTTTTGTCTCAATTCATGCAATATTCATATCAATTGGTTCTTATAGCGGTCACAATAATTGAAAAGACAGTTTATTTAAGTAATACTAACTGGTTGTTGGATAGATTGTTTTATTCGTGTTGTCTCTTATGGTTAAAGCACTTTATGTGCCATTTGCCAGTGGTGAAACTAAGGACGGGTATCATTTTGCTGGAGTTTTTGGAGTAACGGCGTAGTCATAACCGTTAAGTACATATAATGCAGTGTCATGAAGAGACCAATCACGGCTAAAAAAATAAATGGTGAGCTGTGGTGGAGACTTTCCTCTGACTTTGAATCTGATGTCTGAACAATGTTGCAGAGACTCCATTTCTCATTTTCCGCTTTTTCAGTATAATAAAATATTTCTGTTGCATTTGCAACTTTGTCAAAGTAATTGCTTCCTTAATTTAGACTTCTTTACACAAGTTGATTATTTGTAAGCGTGTGTATTCAAGATAAGGGCATCTTCACAGTATCACAACAAGCCAAGACTTTATAAATTGCTAACAAAACTGTGAAATGAAAATGAAATAAGCTTTAAAGAGAGTATAAAATTTGTGGTCAACAGACTTAGCTCATGAGATTTCGTTTCGGGTTCAAAATAATCACGAGCTACAAATAGAGCAAAATATTGTCCTTGGGTTTTCCCTTTACTGAGAAATAGTAACTATTACATTCCTCCACAACCACCAGCCCCCATAATGTCGTAGTAAATGCTAGTATGTATTTATGTAATATAACAGCAATAAATTATTCTCACAGTCTCATCTTATTACTGAGTCATAGTTATTTCGCTATCAAGTTCAACACAAACATTGCCTTTTATTATAGTGTTATAAGTGTGCATTTGATATTTGGAAAACAATTTTAATATATATATAATATAAAACCAGTAAAAAATGAACCAGATTATATCAAAAACCCATCAGACAAAGTCGAGCCCGGGTTGGATGGAAGAACGGATACACGTACACGTCAGCGCATCATCTACAATATTCCTCAGAGAGTCATTTATAACCAAGTGTCATTCTCACGCTAGCTTCTGCCTATCCTTCATTTCTCTCATTTCGTTTTGTGAAGAATGGATTTGTTGGCAAACGAACATCCAATTTTTATGTAACCAGTCATGTGTAGAACACCACAGTGAGGCTTATACTTTTCATTCTCTGTATACTATAATACAGGATACACATTGTCAGCCACTTTATTTGTTTTCTTCGTCTGCAGCAGTCATTTTTTACGTGTGTGACCTTTCTGATGAGCCTTTTCCAATAGGAGTTGCTTTCTAATAAGCTCTCCAACTTTTCGTCGAAAATAACTGCTGAATAATAATGAAGCATTCATTTTTAACTTGCTTATTTTTGTATTGCTATACGTATTCTCAAATGCAATCTTTATTTTTTTATCGACCTACTATCCAGGACTTATTCACCCTGCCTACTATCACTTTGTTATTACATATTTTACTCAATGTAAATAAAAATCCAAGCTTGTACTACGCAGTTTCATAGTTGCAGTTTGAAAATGTACACAATCAACTTGTCCTGTAATCCAAAATGCTTTTTGTGCAAAAAGAAATTTATTTTTTAAATTGCGCATTCAAGATACTAGCAAAAACCTTAAAAAATACAATGTTGTACGAAGATTTAAAGCTTTTAAAGACCCACCCAGATGTATAGGTCAGCATTAAAAATATTATTAATGTTTACTGTAAGGGCTTTAGCTGGATTTGTTTTAGTAAAAAATGAATGTCTTTTGTTGCTTTCACTTTCATGAATTTTCCAATTTCGAACAAAAGAATAAAGCATTACATAAATTAGAATTGCACATTTGAAATTCAACCACTTGGCAGAATTTATGATGTGTCAGTTTTTTGTACACGTTGTATTATGCATATTGTGTTATGGAGGAGGAAGTAAGCACTCTTAACACCATTGTAGCGTGATGTACAGACACTATGAATAATACATCATATAATATATATTATCAAAATATTCCTTCATGTTGCAATACAACCCTTGACTTGCAAAGGCATAGAGATCGCGAAATTGGCGTCAGAGAACAAAGTAGGAAAGAAAATAAACGAAGCATGAACTTTGCTATCAGTCAGAAGTATGCATAGTGTATGCAGATAGGTACCAGGTTAGATAGTAATACATGCATCTCGTCACTCGTCAAAGGGAATAAGATTAATACACTTTTGCTACATTATTATATTCAAAAAACACTTAAAAGTTAGAAATATAGATATTCGCACACACTCGCTAGCTGTGTGGCATTAAACAACGTTTAATTTTGACATGACTTCTTGGGGTCACATCAGTTGACACATACTCGGTTTAGTTTTTGTTGATGTTTTATCTGTCAGCGTTGCGTTTGCGTTTCAACTCGTGAAAATGATAATGTATTCTACATTTTACTTTTCGCATGCTACTAATCCAAACCAAGTGTTTTCTCATTCTATATTTCTGGTGCTGTAGTTTAAGCGTAGGTTTGAATTTGGATAGTGACGGATGATGATAAAGAAAACTGTATGTATAGTTGTAGT